>CATIWK010047586.1:0-18000 GCA_949634005.1 Mallotus japonicus | reverse complement strand
TTATTAAAAAAATATTTTTTTGCCAAAGTAAAGAAGTCGAGGAAGTAACCAATGGTGGCTAGTTGCACATTCAAATCAGACGATTTGGTGATAAAATCACCAAATGATAGACGACTGTATAGAGTGATTGAACTGGAGAATGGTCTTTGCGCTTTGCTTGTTCACGATCCGGAGATTTATCCAGACCATGATTCTAAAACCCTAGGAGAAGCCGAAGGAGAAGAAAATGATGACAAGGACGACGACACCGATGAGCATGATTATGAAGAAGATAGTGAAGGAGAAGACGATGAAGAATACGAGGAGGAGGAGGAGGACGACGAAGGGGAAGGTGAAGAAGACAATGAAGTCAAAGTAAAAGGAAAAGGAAAGGGGAAGGGGATTTCTCACACCAAGAAGGCTGCGGCAGCAATGTGTGTAGCGATAGGCAGCTTCTCTGATCCTGTTGAGGCGCAGGGCCTTGCTCATTTTCTAGGTTTTCTTGATTCTTTATAATGTTAAATATAATTCATGAAATTTGTCTAACTCTTTCTTTCAAATTCATCATCTCTCCTGCATTTGCGTATGTGGCTAGAGGGATTTTATATTTTACATTTTGGTGTTCTGATATTGCTTGCAACTTATATGTTTTGCAGAACACATGCTCTTTATGGGCAGTACTGATTTTCCAGACGAGAATGAGGTATGTTAATCACATGTTTATGTGAAAATTATTACTTTGTATTTACGTGAACTAGAAGGATATCAGCTGTGGTAGTAGAAATTGTGGAGAAAAGTCTTCTCATTTCTGTTGAGTTCACTCACACTATGTACCTTACTGACTCTTGGAAGACAATGATATTTGATGGCAAAAGATACCAGCTTTAAAAGACAATTTATGTTATCATTTATTTGTTTTCCTCTGATTTTGAGATTTTGTTTTCTTGTAATTAATTGATTGTTATATTAGTCGCTTTTGGAAGGTGTATGCATGTTTCAGTTGCTGTTCTTCTTATAATGAATTGATCAGGTTGTGACAATATAATTTTAGCTTGGTCTGCTAGTTTGACTATTTTCTTTGCTAGTATGATAGTTACTTGTCCAAGCACGGAGGGTCGTCAAATGCGTACACTGAAGCTGAGCATACATGCTATCATTTTGAAGTAAAACACGAGTTTCTTAAGGGTTCTTTGGAAAGGTATGTGCATACTTTTGTTGGTAGACATTCGATGCTGCATTCTTTGGTTGCCCTACGCATATGCCTGTTCATGTGCATGCTTGTCTTGTGAGTTCAACTGTAGCAAAGCTTTTCATGATAATATTTGCCCATGCTTTTTTCTAGTGATATTTATCAAGATGATGAAAAAGCTTTAAAAATTTAGAGTTACAGTCTAGTATTTTACAGTTTCAATGTTCAGGGGTATTCATGTAATTTCCGACTTTGCAGGTACAATACTTTAGATTTCTTTGGAGGAGTCTTTGTTTCATTTCAAAGTCTTATTTAAGAGTTTTGTTGGTTAAGGATAGTTTAATTGTTTGTAGTTTTGTTTAAGTCTCCAAATCCTAAGAGTGTTAGGACTTAGAATTTCAAGTAAGGTTTATGTTATTATTATTCAGAGGGTAGAGTTTAATAAAATTATGGAAGATTTGGTAATCTTAGAATTGTGTCATTCAATTTCCCTTGGGCGTGGCTTCTAAAACCTTTAGGTGTGTGATTCTTAGAAGCCTTTCATTACTTTTTCCTTTTATGTGCAGATCTGATTACTATAGATTTCAGATTCAGGTTCCAATAATTTTCTGTAAATTAAGTTGTCTAGCAATTACTCAATGTTTCAATTTTACAATGTATGTGATGATGGTGAAATATATGTTTTATACGTTTTATTAGTAATATTATGGTGGACATCTTTAAGGAAATAGCAAAAATCAATGAAAAATAAATCTGAAATATAGAATTATAAATCTAAAGTAATGGAAAAATATGGACTTCCTTGTCCGCATCATTCCCCCCAGGGTGGAGAAAACTTGACCTCGAGTTTTCAAATGCTTAAGAAACAAAAGCAATACTGCATTGGACTTCCACTCTTCTTTTGTGATTGTTGGCAGTGATTGAAACACTTGAAGCATCCTTTCTGTCTCATCTATGAACTTTTTGAGAATAACAAAGTCCACCTATTGAAAATTGGCAATAGTTGAGTGGCAAACTCATTGTTATTTCTAGCTTCATCTTCATCCTTCCAAAAAATGCATTTGGAGAATCAGCTCGTACTTCAAAATTCTTCCTTGCTTTGATTGATTCTTCATATCCCATGTGTTGCCTATGCAAACTCTGATGCATTTATTTATTTGCTGCCACCTTTTCATATTCATTACCTTGAATCTTTTAATAGTTGCAATTGGTTTTCTACCCTTTCTCCTTGTTGATAAAGTGTCTCTGGTTGTTGTACTGTCATCATGGTGTTCTGCCCAGAAATTCTTGCATGTAGCTCTTCGCTTTTTGCTTGCTGTTCTAATTTTTCTGCTTCATCTTTTGGAATATTAGGTTGGGTGTTTTAAACTAGTGGCTGGTTTACATCCTTGTTTACATTTTGCACTTGTAATTTAGACCTTTTGACATATCTCTTGAAATCAAGGGAACTCATTGGTTTCAAAACTACATTCTTTTTCCCAATTGGAATAAATATGTGTGTTTTTATCATATTATGATACACATCTCGATGAGAGCCAAGGTTGACCTAGAGTAGTATGAGTTACTTATGTAGGAACAACATCACAAAGTATAAAATCATAATAATCACCATGTTTAAAAGTAACAAGCAGCAGTGAGTTATTGAAATAACGAAGTTGTTAATCCAAGCCATCTTATATGGCTGTGGATGGTGTTCATTTGAAAGTTTGAGACATTCAACTGTTGATGGCGTCACTATGTTCATGCAACTTCCACCATTAACAATGAACTTCTTTGCTTGATCACCACAAGCAACCAAAGTTTGAAATAGTGAAGCTTGTTGGCAGTTCTCTTCTTTCAATTTCAAGGCGTCACTGATAAGGCATACAACAAAGATGAAAGTAGTATCAACATTGTTGTGTATTAGACCAACTCCTCCACAACTACCTTTATCCATCATTACTGACATAATCAAAGTGGAAAACTTCAAGGATTCTAAAGCTCTGATACCAAATTGATATAGGACAGATTTAGGGAAATCTAATCAATGGAAAATAAATTTGCAATTCAAATATTCAAATCTAAAAGTAATGGAAAAATATGAAAGGAAGGGTAGTCTTCTAAGAATCAGATCTAGAAGGGTTTAGGGTTGAACTGAACCACACAATTCAAATAGCAAATCTGCCATAATTTTATTAGTTCAGATAACTCAGCTCTAAAATAAACTATTATAAGTCTAGGTGTTTATAAACTAAAAGTAATGGTAACATTGCTAGGAATAGAAATCCTGAACTAGGAAAATTGTGATTGAATACTAATGAGAATAAAATTAAGACTTCTATAGTTCCTAGTGACACAAAAATTTCCAAGTAAGGTTTAAAATAAAAAATAAAGACACATAAAGAAATCTGAACTGCCATTCCAGCAAATAAAGAAATTACCCCTGAACATTAAAATAGTGAAAGTACTAGACCAAGATTCTAATTTTCTTGATTCTTTGAATTTTCTTTTTGACTTCTTCCTTGTCCGCATCATAATCTCATTAATTTCTTTTACCAAATGTGGGATTATTTTAAATTTATCTGAATATTTTAATTTATACTGGTTAAACACATTGAGGAGTGCTAACTGCATGAAAAATTGCTTGGAGCGTAGTGATAGTGCGAAGCTTATACCTGTAGTACAATAGGCTTAGCAGCCTATTTTTCCACCCAACCACCTTTGTTTTTGTACTTATTTCATTGACGACTGGTTTCACGCATGCGGGTTGTTCATAATTTAAATTAGCTTTGTTGTTTAGTGTAGTGAAAAGATAAGTGTTACCTCTTATCTTGATGTTTGGTCATGTATGCTGTAATTGCTGTCTTACTAGTCTGGTTATTGTCTTATTTTTCTATTTCAATATCAGAAAACGTTATAGAGGTTTATGTTGATCTTATTGCTCTATCAGATTTTCTCAGTTTTTCATTTCACCTCTTGTAAAAACTGAAGCAATGGAACGAGAGGTTCTTGCCGTAGATTCAGGTGCATGCCACTTCTCTAATCCAATGTTCATTTTACCAACTTAAAAGGAGCTAAGTATTTGGTTATCCTGAATTTGCATTGGTATTTTGCTGTTGAACATTTCTTGTTACTGAATATTGTATGTGTACAATATGGATATAGAATTTAACCAGGTCTTGCAAAATGATGCTTGCCGCCTCCAACAGCTTCAATGCCATACATCTGCACCTGGTTACCCATTTAACAGATTCTATTGGGGTATGTTTGGTTCTGTTTACATTTCATTTTGGGATTCACATGTCTGCTTATGTGAATTTAGTAATTTGTTTCGGCTGCATGGAAGGGAACAAGAAGAGCCTTGTCGATGCCATGGAGAAAGGTATAAATTTGCGGGAACAGGTTTTGAAATTATATAGAGAGTATTATCATGGTGGATTGATGAAGCTGGTTGTCATTGGAGGAGGTAAAGAATTTTCTTCAGTGATATTTAAGATGTATACTATAAAGTTAGTTCTTGGGTAGAAAATTGATGACACAAATTGAAACTAAGACAAGGGGGCAAAATTCTTACTGTGTATACAGTATTCTTCTTATATGGATTATGTAGTTGTTAAAGGTGCCCCTGAGCTGCATAGTGCACAAAATGCAAGCCTGGGCTCCTCAAACACTAGAACTAGGGGACATTAAGCAAATGTGCCTCTATATTTGCAACTGCTCCCCCTCCTTGAATTGTTTTTCATCTATAAATCCCAACACTTATTTGAGTAATAAAAGGACTTTATGAAGATGTCATGCGTGCCAAATTCAATTAAACCAATTACAAGAAATAAGCCATGTTGCTTTAGGATGAACACAAAAATTTTGCATGAAGGCATAATTATTAATGGTGCGCCATGCAAGGTGCAATATGTGCTGGCCTTACCATCTCTACAGTAAAAACTAGGGTGATGTTTCATCAGGCGTGTGCCTTTTTACAAGTGCACAAAATTGCCTGCCTTGCTAATGTTTATTATTGACATGCCAGAAATATTTTTGAAAATACAACTTGCATACAAAGTCGTGAAAATGTTACCAGACCATGATCAATAGTCATTGCTTCCTGATCTATAAAATTTTGCATTAGTGTGCCGAAAACTCGTTGGAATGACTTTTCCGTTCACTACCAAGCGGTAGGAAGCTAACTGGACCACCACTCTCTGCCAGTTACTATTCCTGCCATTTCTGGTTCCCCCTTATTCTTAGTCATTTTTTTTTTTTTGGTGAACCACTTGTGGTGCGTGCATTATTTACCCCCAAAAGCAAGTAATATAGGCAAGTGAAATACACATGAATGAAAGTTTTCCTAAGAATTTCGGAGCTAATACGAGCTCTAATTTATTTCACTATTGAATTAAGTTATTTAATGAAATTTGCTAAAGTAATATGTTTGTGACTAGATTCTAAACATTAGATTGATGCTTATTAAAATTTTCATATTTGGTGTAGAAACTCCATGGATCTTGAGAGTGTTGGTTCGCACCTGCTCCAATGAACACATAAATGGGGTTGAATTCATGTAACATAACTAATTGGCTTGTGCTAAGGCTCAATTTACACCACTTATATGACACTTGAAGTTCTTATACTTTTCAGATGTAGGATTTATTCACATATCCAACACCCTCCCTCAAGTGCAACTGCGCTTGGATCAATTTTCACTTACTAAACGCATCTTGGTTTGACTCTCTGTGGCCCAAGTGTCAATGCTAGCTGTCTCTCATGACAGACTAGCATCTGAATTTAGGGATCTGATTAGCTCATTATATGCTGTAAATATGGCTTAACTATATATTCTATTTCCTTTCTTAGGCTAGATTTATTCTTGGTAGATACTGAGATTGAGGAGATTTGATTCTTGTAATTAAGTCTTGAATTATATATAATGGGGAAGAAAATCAAAGGAGAAAAAATTTTCCAAATCAGTCTCTTTTTTTGTCATGGCATTAGAGCTTGTTATCAAAATTTGAAATTACATGACTCTCTTTGTCTTGTAAGTTTCAGATTTAGTTCTGTCATTTGTAGGTTAAGGATTTTAAGTTGATCTGGGTTTTCAATTTTCAGTCATTGGAATTTTTTAGCTGGTTATTTGGGTTGTTAATGTGTTACTTCTCTTAGTACTTTGTTTTGTTTACTTGGGTTTTGCCAGAACATTTGATTTGAATGAGGGATTATTGATCATATATGTATGTATGTATGTCTAAATTTTATTTCTCTTATTCTTTTCACTTTTGTACATCACGCGTCTCTTAGGTGGTCGCCTGCTGTGCCCTGCTTGTAGGCTCCAGGTTCCTCTCTGTCAGCTTAGTGCTCCTTGCTTAATGTATTTTGCGCCTTTAACAACTATGGTTCCTTGAAATGGAGATAGTGTAATGATTAGATAGAGGTGGAGATCCCATTTCTCAAGTGGTAACATGTCAGAGGTATTAGTGGGGTGGTAAGACTAAGAGAGGTGGTAGGGCAATGTTGATTTGATGCTTAAAGTTGGATATAGATAGATGTAGACTTTTAATTGTAAGAGTTGATATTGACTGAAAACAATTTCAACACCATGCCTTTATCACCAAAGTTTTTATTTGTATATTTGTATAGAAGTGAAAAAGTTATTTGTGAGCTTTGATAAGTACAGTTTTTAAGTGGGAATTTTGAGGGAGTTTATATTAGATTTTTGCTAATTGATGACAATACTACTAATGCAGAATCTCTGGACATACTTGAGGGTTGGGTTACAGAATTATTTGCTAATGTCAGAAAAGGTTCTTTGGCAAAGCCCAAATTTCATTTGCAAGGTCCTATCTGGAAAGCTGGTAAACTTTATAAATTGGAGGCAGTCAAAGATGTTCACATCATCGACTTAACATGGACACTGCCATGTCTTCGTCAAGATTATCTGAAGAAATCTGAAGATTATTTAGCCCATCTCTTGGGGCATGGTAAGATAAATTATTGCATCATATATTTTCATTCACTTATCAATAAAACTAGCTTTCAATAAATAAAAGATGTCCATGATTGCACATATGCATCCATCTATGCAAGCATGTTTATGATAAGATGTAGGAGCTTGTGAATAATTGCTGCTTGCTTTGATAAGAAAGGCATTTGAGGAATCATATCATTCCCATGCTAAGGGCAAAACCCTTATAGCATATTAGAATTTAGAAATTTTAGTCTCACCCAAAGCAGATTTAATTTCCTGTTGCAGAGCTATTTAGTTATACGGACATGAGAAGGAGAAGCTAGTTCCACTTTTCCCTAAATATATGAATATTTTCTCTCTAATCAATATTTCATATTTTATGGTTTTTTTTTTCTTGACATTAATACCTAATTTATGTTGTTTTTTTTTTGGATATCTTTCTGTTTTTATGAAGTTCACATGACTGAACACAGCTGACTGCAAGTTTTTAGCTTGGGTTTTATTTGTAAGCACAGAATTTACATGTTGCAGAGGGTAGAGGAAGCTTACATTCCTTTCTTAAAGCAAAAGGGTGGGCAACTTCTTTGTCTGCTGGGGTTGGAGATGACGGAATGCATCGGTCATCAGTAGCTTATATCTTTGGCATGTCCATACACCTAACTGACTCTGGCTTGGAAAATGTACTACCATTCTCACCATGCAAAAAAAAAAAAAAAAAAAAAAAACCTGCAAGCTATTTTTTCATCTCTTTTCACCTTTTTCTGTTTCCATCTAATGCTAATTTCTCCTTCTATCTATTTCTTCAATTGGACCTTCTCTTCTTCTTCTGATGTTATTATAAAAAAATTCATGGTTTACTAAGAGAGCCCTAGCTTTACATGCTATTACTATTGATCACCAAATCCTTTTGATTTTATAAATTTTTTGGTGATTTATACTTTTGTTGTTGGCTTTTTGCTAATATTATTTCTTATTTCCGCAGATTTTTGACATCATAGATTTTGTATATCAATATTTTAAGCTTTTACGTCATGGGTCTCCACAAGAATGGATATTTAAGGAACTTCAGGATATTGGAAACATGGAATTCAGATTTGCGGAAGAGCAGCCTCAAGATGATTATGCTGCAGAACTTGCAGGTTTGACTTTGTTATTTTTGCTTGTTAGTTGGTAGATTTTAAAGTGTGCTCCACCATAGGTATCATTTCACTATTTTATTATGTAGGTTTAATTGTCTTTTTATCAATTGTACTATCCTACTGGGATATGAAATTTTGGGTTAAATCCCTTGCTTGTGAAGAAATCCAATGACCTTATTTGTTAGTTTTGTACTTTTTTTTTTTTTTTTTGAAAATTTGAGCAGCAGTGAAACATGCTTCATTGCATGTGTAAATTTAGGGATATTATGCATGTTGATTTCAATGAGTGTCATCATAGTAACTCATAAGGTTTACTTTGGGTCATAGTTTTATGTTAATATTTCTTATGATCTATGAGCTTAAGAGAAAGCAGTCCAAATACAAACGTTAACCTGGGCATGATCTTTGTTATTATTGACCTTATACTAAAATGATTAATCGCATTTGAGCAATCTATATAACATATAATGGGAGAGTAAAAGAGTATTTGAGTTGATTTTCAAGCCAATTACTTATATGGCAATTATTAATTTTTTACTGTTAAGTTTTACTCCATATTGATTATATTTATTTTCTCTCTTAATAATGGTTTTATTCTATAAAAAAAAATGTTTTTAAGTAACTTAGCTATATGTGTGTTCCATATTACCTTTATTTTCACTATATGCATATAATTTCATTACTGCATGACTCTAATTTATATAGATTATCATTCTCTCTTCTGATGATAGTTTTGTTCTTTCTTTTTAAAAAAAAAAAAATAATTTACTCTTAAATAATTCAGTTATATGCGTATAGCTGCTATTTTCACTACATGCATTAATTTAAAAGTTTTAGTTTGGTTCTTAAATTAAAAAAGAATATTGTTTTGTAAGTGCTATGTTAAGTTATTTTATTTATTCTTATATAATTTAATTTATATGAAATATTAAAATTAGTATACTAATGTTGAAATTTTGGTGTATGTACAAATTATCTGATATAAAAAATGCAATAAGGAAGTTGAACGGTTTTCTTTTTGTATTTGTGATTTTTTTTAAATTATTTTTCAAAGTTAACTATTGATAATTTTATTTATATGTATGTGACTCAATTACATGTGATTGAATAATTGACATAGATTTTTGGTGAGTAGTTTTGATATTTAAAAAATAATTCTTTGAAAATTTTTATGTTTGACGAAAACAATTTTATCTGTTCTTTTAAATTGTTGAGGGTAGTAAAATGGGATTATTTGTGTAAGTAGATGTTTACATTTTTAAATTTTGTTCTTTGAGCAAACAAAATTGAATATCAATGTCATTCTAAATCTAATACATATATAGCTAACATTTAACTTGATTTATGAGGTAATCATAATAATTATGAATGTTTAAAATTTATAATAAAAAATTAAACTGCTCAATGTGCAGAAATATAACTAGTTCTGTACTAATAATGAGATTGATCTTGTGCTGTTAACTAGTTTTCCTGGCTGCTAATGCAGGGTGGATAATACTCGAGTTCCAGATCTTTATAGAATCTTTGGTCTAGTTATGGCATCATACAGCCTATGTTCTTTATTAAGATTTAATGCTCAATTTTTCTTGCAGCTTATTCCTACATAGTCCATATGTTCCAGCATATTTCATTTGAGTTACACAAGTTGAGAGCATAAGCATTTGAGTAATTTGGAATTCACAATTTATTTGGAATCATTTACCAGTAAGGACATGGAAAGAGGGAAACCATAGTCACAAAACCTGAATCATGTATTTAAGCTAGAAATTTGATGAAATTATTATTGAGATTCTCTTGTTATTGCATAGTTAAGTATTTTATTTCTTACCAAAGGTCTTGCAAATTAGATTTCTTAGTACTTTGAATGGTCAACAAGTAATGTGTTTTTTTTTTTTTCCCTTCATTCACATGTCTTAGATCCTTTATGGGTTGAATTTTTTCTTTTAGAACTAATTAACCATGACAGAGTATTTTTTGTTGCAGAGAATTTGCTTCATTATCCAGCAGAACATGTTATATATGGAGATTACATGTACAAGATTTGGGATGAGGAAATGATAAAGCATCTGCTGGGTTTCTTCACACCCGAAAATATGAGAATTGATGTGTTATCAAAGTCATTTACGAAGTTACAAGGTAACTGATGATCTAATTTTTAAGTTCATATTACTGCTGGAGGTCAAAGGCTGAGATATAAAAGCTTTTTTTTTTGGGGGCTTTTTATTGGTTGGATATGAACTGAATTTGCATGTTCAAGTTTAGCAGAATGCTAAATTTTACTGTGAATATCAATCTTTTTTTTTTTCCCTCCTGTATGTGATTAAGTGATATATACTTACTGCCAACCAAATATGCTGCAGATAATTGTGAAAATGGTAATCTTTGAATTCTGGGTTAACTGATGTTTTAACTTGTTAGAAACAGAACTGCTAGGCTTATTTTGTTGCAACCTAAAGGTTCGTTTAAAGTGCCAAATGTCAAATACATAGAGTTTTGCATGAAGGAGATAAAGAATTGTGTTTATAATGATTTAAATTCTTCATTAGTTCATATATCACTGCTACTAGTTGTACCTGTAACGCTTGATGTCATATGACTTTTAAGTTATGTTTTCATTAAAATGTTTGACCTCTTGATCTCAGTCTTATCTCTGTCCTTTTATAACATTCTACACAAAAAATTTCAGATCTCCAATGCGAGCCTTGGTTTGGCTCATTTTATATAGAGGAAGATATTCCTCCTTCTTTGATGAAATTGTGGAGGGATCCCCCGGAAATTGATGTTTCACTGCATCTGCCTTCAAAGAATGATTTTATTCCATGTGACTTCACCATTCATGCTGATAATTCAAAAGAAGCAAACTCGTCTTCTCCTAGATGTATAATTGACGAACCATTATTGAAGCTCTGGCACAAGCTTGATGACACTTTTAAAGTTCCTCGTGCAAATGCATATTTTCGCATTAATATTAAAGGGGCATACAAAGATGTGAGGAATTGTCTCCTGACTGAGCTATTTATTCATCTTCTGAAGGATGAACTGAATGAGATAATATATCAGGTTAGTGTATCATATTTGAGTACATATAATTCATTGCCTTTTCAATAATAATTGGCTGCTATTCTCTAGATTTGTTCTGAGAAAATTCCTGTACAGATCATTCAGATATGGAGCTATTGATGCTGGTGGTTGTTATTATGTAGACTTGATGATTAAAATTGGCTACTACATGGACTAGTAAATCAGTCTGCTTGAGTGCTTGATGCAAGTGACTGCTCATAACTTTGTAATATTTAATTGAATGGCAAGGCATAAGTTTGTATTGATGGTGGTGATGTTTCTTTCAGAATGTTCAGTTTTTAAATATGCCAAAGTAAATCTCTTACTGAAAATGAAAGTTATTCTGCTATTTTCTAAAACTTTTAATGCCATTCTAAAGTTCTTTACTGTTTTTACTGTTGCAACCAATTTTATGAGATTTTATTTATCCATGGCAATAAAATCCTTAGTAACTAAATTCTTGTGTTAACCTGTTTTGAGCATAGTTGATGCTTGTTTACAGAATTCATCCTGAACTTCACCTGCCACTCATTTTCTATTTTTCCATATAGTTTTTAAAATTTAATGTGAGAGGAACCCTTTTATTGTTTTTATGCAGGCCAGCATTGCCAAGTTGGAAACATCTCTATCTTTTGTTGGAGACACGCTTGAGTTAAAGGTTTATGGGTTCAATGATAAGGTTCCAGTTCTTTTGTCTAGGGTTTTGTTGATAGCCAACTCCTTTTTACCCACCAATGGTCGTTTTAAGGTACATATGATATTTCATTAAGTTCAATACCTTACATTAATTTTCATTGAGCAAGCACCTGTCATACATCTGTAATAGGTTATAAAAGAGAACATGGAGAGAGGTTTAAAGAATGCTAATATGAAGCCTTTAAGTCATTCATCTTACTTAAGACTTCAAGTTTTGTGCAAAAGCTTCTATGACGTAGAGGAGAAGCTGTGTGTTCTAAGCAACTTATCTCTTGCTGATTTGAAGGCATTTCTTCCCGAGCTTCGTTCCCAGGTATACTAATAGATGTATTTTGGAATGGGAATTTCTTGCCTAGACAATGGACCAAAACAATAAGTTCATGCCACTTCACATATTGAATAGCATTTTTCTCAGCATAATATTTATATCTAAATGTCACTTTTACTTTTTAATCTACAATCCCATGGTTAAAGTAACACATTGTTTAGATCAACTATAAGCCATAAAAACATCTTGAATATTTACCTTATAGAACTTTGTTGATGAGTAGCCCGACTCAACCAAGGAACATTTTCCTTTGAATATTTCTTCATTCTAGTATGTTCACATATCCATCTTAATGTTCTTATCTCGACAACTTCATCCCTCATCACTACCATACATTAGTAGGAACACTCATCTAAGGCCTATCATTGGTATACATTAGTAGGCCAATTGGAGTGTAGTTGATGTAGGACATAATAGAAATTTTATGGTTTTTGAGAGTGTTGGCTCACACTCGCACATTATGAATACATAGATGTGGTTGAATTCATGTATACAAAACAAGTTGGTTTATGTTAAAGTCTAATTTATGCCACATATATGTCACTTAATTCGTATATTCTTTAGATGTGATATTCATTCACATATCAAATAACCTCCTTTAAGTGCAATTGCTTTAAAGTTCAACTAGGCCTGGACTAGTTGCCACTTGTCAAATACACATTGGCTTGTCTCTGTAAAGTCTTAAGATTACAAGGGCCTAGCTTTCTTTGCTATTAGTATAACTCTCATAGGTTTAATATTGAATCCTACTAAATTAAAATGAAGCAATAATAATATTAAAAAAAAAAATCAAGATCTATCACAACATAAAATTATTTATGAATTTGTAATGAAATGTGAAGTTTACCAACCACAATATTAATGATGTGGCATTTGATTTGACATCTGATGTGATGTATAATTTGAAATATTCTTAGCAGATATCAATTAATTCGCATTGGAATTCGAAGAGAAACCTTCTGATAAAATAAAAATAGAAGTAACCAAAAGAATTAAAATTTTCAAATTATAATAAAGTGTAAAGTTTGGTGACAATTTAAAAAATTTACCCAAAACAAATTGTTTGAGCATATAGCTTCTTATTTATTAAGAAAATACAGATGCCAAACTAAAAATAAAATTGGTTAAAAGTCAACTAAATTTCATTGTTTTCTCTCATAGAGATAAATATTTAAGTTTGAGTGCAAATAACTTTCTTTAACTTCAAATATATTTGTGTTTTTTATATAGTAGATTTCTTATTGTAAGTTTGAATACAAACAATGTCCAAAAATAATAGTGTTAAAAAATAATTTAAAAAGAAGGAAATTGGTAGAAGGTGAAAGATGATGTGGGTGAAAAAGAAAATGACAAAATTTCAAGGACTTGAAACATGTTTTTTGACTAAAAACTTATAATTTGATCCCTAAACAATGGAAAAAATCAATGGAAAGTTGTTTTAGTACCATGGAGCTGAATCGTAGGGAGATTTTAATGTATTCCCAAACATATTGCTTGTGTCCACCCAAAAGACAAACACTAATATTTATCGGAAGAAACTAGAAAGTAAATGAACATGGGCACAGTTAAATTAAGACGAAAATAATCACAATGGTATTGGTGGTGTAACTCAGTGAGAAGAGACCAATGGCATTGGTGGTGAAAGTTTGGATGCTGTAATAGAGAGTTGGCAACAGCAGTGAGGAGAGGAGCAACAGTTTTGTTTTCTTAAGATATATGCATGGGTAAACGTATTATGTAAAAGAAAAACTAAAGTCGCATATCATGTTATAGACTAACCTGGGTTGAAATATAGGCTAACCAAAAAAATGCTCTTGAAAGTGGCATCGAGTTACTATAGTCTGAGAAATCTATGAATTCATTCCTGAGCCATGGTAAATGCAAGATATTCTCCTCTGGACCTTCATATTTGTCACTTTGAGTCTGACATTGTTTTGTTTGGCATTTCTAACTGTTATACAAGTACAATTCACTTTTATTTCATATATACAGCTTTTTATTGAGGGCCTTTGCCATGGCAATCTGTTGGAAGGAGAGGCAATCAACTTAGCAAATATATTCAAAAGCAACTTTTCTGTGCAACCACTGCCAGTACATATGAGGCATGGAGAGAGTGTATTATGTCTTCCTTGTAGTTCCAACCTGGCTAGAGATGTCCATGTGAAGAATAAGTCCGAAACAAATTCTGTAGTTGAGGTGGCTTATAACCAACTTCTTTATGATCTTCTGGATGGACTTTATATCTATGTTTGTTTTTCCCAATTTTCAGTTACGATATTCTTTCCTTCTTGGTTTGTGTTTTATACTGCAGCTTTATTTCCAAATTGAGCCAGAAACAGGGTTAAAATCAATAAAATTAAAGGCACTGATAGATCTTTTTGACGAAATTGTGGAAGAGCCGCTTTTTAATCAGCTAAGGTGAGTTATTATGGTCACTTAAAAAAGTATTTTAGATTCAATCCTCAAGTTAGAATAGTATTAGAATCTTTTTCAGAGCATTTGAAGTTGTATTATTGGAAACAGTGCGCCCTGTGAGCTTTCTACCCATGGGTGAACTATATGCATTAATCTGTGATATTTTTTTTATGGATGAATGAACGCAATATAAATGATACAATTGATAAATGGAACCAAATATTACTAAGGATCTGAAATTGACATAATATATTTTCCTTTCTTTCTTTCTAAAAAGTGTTTATTTATTTTGGATTACAGGACAAAGGAACAACTTGGTTATGTCGTTGAATGTAGCCCACGTGTGACTTATCGTGTGTATGGGTTTTGTTTTTGTGTTCAATCCTCCGAGTATTCCCCAGTTTACTTACAGGATAGAATTGATAACTTCATAAATGGCCTTGAAGAGTTACTGGTATGAATCCAAGTCCATTTCTACTAAATAAAATACTACTGATTTTAGATATTTTTGTTTTTCCATTTGCTTCAACTTTATGTCCTAATTATCGCTTTTCAAGATTACTGCTGTTCTTTGAAAATTGTATACTCATGTGAATAGGAGAGGAGAAGAGCATGAAAATTTTATTTCTTCACTTAATTCATAGAATGAATTACAAGCATATATTTACACAATTTTTCTAAAATAGCAAAAATAAGACACTAAATATACAATCAATTCAAGTGATTTACATTCTACAATTTAGGAAAGTCCACAATTATCAACATCCTACTATTTAGGAAATTCTACAGTTGTCAACATTCTCCCTCAAGATGGTGCCTATATATTATACATGCATATCTTGCAGACTAGAGTATGGCATAATCCACTAGGAAAGTCCTCTAGTGAAAACATCAGTTAGCTGATTCTTGGAAGTCACATGAGAAACATCTAAAATTCCATCAGATATTTTCTCTTTGATAAAATGTCGATCAATCTCTCTGTGCTTTGTTTGGTCATGTGGAAGAGGTTTATGAGCAATACTAATGGCAGTCTTATTATGACAATATAAAGACAAGTGGTTTCCTTCTAACAGTTGTAATTCTTCCATCATTCTTTGAAATCATAATAATTCACAAATAGCCACTACTAGCTTTAGATTCTGTCTCTATACTTGATCAAGCTACTACACTTTGTTTCTTGCTTCTCCAAGTGACTAAATTTCTACTTACACACATGTGCAAGAACTGGATGTAGACCTTTAATCATTGGAGGATTCAGCCGAATCTACATCTGTAAATCCTTATATCTTCAAATGACCATGCTTAGAAAAGAACAGTCCATTTCTAGGTGTAGATTTTGGATTTCTTAGAACACAAAACACATCTTGATGAGAATCCCTAGATGATCTGAACTCCAATGACCCACAACAGAATCCAACACAAATAGCAAGGAATTGGCCAAATGCATAGTTTCACTCCTGAATTTTACACTATTAACTCTTGACATCCCTCAAATTTTATTATTTATTAACCTATATAACCCCTAAAATGCATAAAATCATCATATTTTATGAATTAATGTTCGTACGGACACAAGAAATTTATATAGACTAAAATGAGAAATTAATTAAAAGAGATAATATAATTGAAAATAAATCTTTCCTTTTATTTTACTTTTTAATTTAATTTTATTATTTTGAAGCTAATATTTAGTGTTGTTTATGTTTAATATCTCTTGAAAATAAATAGTTGTCTAGTTCTCTTTCATGTTTGTATATTGGAGGAAAGAACATTAGCAGAAAGTCGTTTCTTTTTTTTTTTTCCCTTTCTTTCTGAATAGTACGATCTTAACTTAAATTTCTTCTTGTTTGGGCCTCACTTATTTCTCAATATATATATATATATATATTTTTTTTTTTTTTGAGAATTACTTCACAATATATTTTCAATTATATCTGTTGTTGTTGCTGTTATTATTATTATTATTTTCAAACAAGAAAGAAAGCGCAAAATAATTATCTTTCCTTTTCACTTTCCACCCGAAGTTGATAGATTCTTCTTTCTTAGTCAACTTATCAATCATTTTTAGGGCGTATTTAGCTTCACCTTATCTGAGTTTCTATCCTCAGCATTAACGACAATACATTCACCTTGATTATCTACATTTTGGTGCTATGCTTCTTCCAACTTTTTTAATAAAATTTTAATATTTACTTTTCTTGCATAATGCTTATTATTATTATTATTATTATTCATTCTCCAATAAACTTGAATTGAAATGTTGGTGATTGCAGGAAGGGCTGGATGAAGCATCCTACAATAACTACAGAAGTGGGCTAATGGCTAAGCTACTGGAAAAAGATCCCTCCTTACAGTATGAAACCAATCGGCTCTGGAATCAGATTGTTGATAAAAGGTACTGATCATATGCCTTTTTTCACTAGGTGAAGATGGTAATTTTCCAAATGCAGCAACTGCCTATTAATGAACATTTTCTTACATTTTTTATGCACTAGAGGTACACCATAGCCTTATTATTAGTCATTTTATTCTATTGAATTATTCTGTAAATGCTCTTGATTATCTATAGCCTATTTATTGGTTGGTTAGATGTACATGAGCGCACATGCCTCTTTGTACTGCACTTATGATACATATGCTCACTGACTTGTAATTTCCAGGTATATGTTCAATTTTTCAGAGAAGGAAGCTGAAGAACTGAGAAGCATCAATAAGAATGACATTATCAACTGGTACAAAATGTATTTACAAAAATCATCTCCCAAGTGCAGAAGACTTGTTGTTCGGGTTTGGGGTTGCAACACTGACTTGAAAGATGTTGAAACAATGAAAAATTCTGAGCAGTTCATTGAGGACCTCTCGAGCTTTAAGATGTCATGTGAATATTATCCAAGCTTTTGCTCAGCAAGCTGAAATTAATTTCAGCTTGTTGGTAAACATGATTCAAAATCAACATCAGTCCACTGAAGTTCAGCCTTAGTTCTCACGACTAATTGGCTACTCAATTTTGGAACAATATTGTCCCTGGAACAGGAACTGAAATCGAAATGAATGATCATTCTTGTTATGCATGTATTGTTACAATTTTAATGAACTTTTTATTTTTTTTTTAAATTAATCAGTATTAAAAGCATACACACGTACATTGTCTGAACGTATGCCCTTGGTTACTTGTTTATTAGCTGTCAATTGCATAACCTTTTAATAGGCTTAGCGTGTTTGCAAATTATCACATGCTGTATTGGGATTTACTTTC
>CATIWK010047585.1:0-12578 GCA_949634005.1 Mallotus japonicus | reverse complement strand
TTTATTATTTATTTTTTTCCTTATTCTCTGTTATCCTTATTTTTTCTTTTTCTTTTTTCTTGTATCCTTATATTTATTTTTAGTTTTCTCTCTTATTTATTTATTTTTATTTTTTGCTTATTTTTTCTTATTTTCTGTTATCCTTATTTTTTTATTTTTTTATTCTTATTTTTTTGTTTTTAGTTTTTGTTTTGGGTATATATATATAGGTGTTGTGCTCTATTTCAGGGATTATAATTAAGATATTTAAATTATATAACTCATGTTAGTTTTAATAAATAATTAAAATTTCAAATATCCTAGAAAAACATTTTGAAATATATATATATATATATATGTAATTGTTTTTGACTTGGTGATGTATATTGCACTATAGTAAGTTGACTATAGGTGATGCAAGTTTTGTTCACGTATAGTGTAGGACAAAATTATGCTTAATATGAAACTATATTTGACCCCACATATTTTATGCTTATATCAAAGTTGTTAAAGCACCCATGATTGATGTGCTTCTACATTTTGTAATTTGTGTTTTTCTAACATCATTTATAAAATTTATAAATTCTATCACATTATATTTTATTATTTAATTAAAATTTATATTTGCCAATTGTGTTAACAAAAATTATTAATTAAAAACAAGTATTTGATATTTTTTGTTGAAAGAGGTTGTTGAAAATGCAAACAGGCGACATATTCATTATTCAGTTAACTACATTTTTGAATATTATCCGAATATTTTTTGAATACTATTCGTATATGTTGAAAGTGCAAAATATGTGACATATCATTATTCAAAATTTTTGAATATTATCCGAATATTTTCTGAATCTTATTCGTATATGTTGAAAATGCAAACCAGGTGTCATTCATTATTCAGTTATATACATTTTTGAATATTATCTATATACTTTGGAATTTTATTCGTATATGTTGAAAATGCAAAACAGGTGTCATATTCATTATTCAGTTATATACATTTTTGAATATTATCCATATATTTTCGGAATCTTATTCGTATATGTTGAAAATGCAAAACATGTGTCATATTTATTATTCACTTATATACATTTTTTAATATTATTCGTATATTTTCAGAATCTTATTCATATATGATATAGAAAAAAAGTATATGATCTGAATTATAATAAGTATCTGAAACTCAAAAAGAGTATCTAAAAGTAAGAACAGTATCTGAAATTGAAAACAATATTTTAAACTCATAAAAATAGTATCTGAATATGATAACTTGAGTAAGTATACATTGTGAGAAAAATTATCAAAGAAATAGTTGGCCTTGAGTAATAAATTTCAAATATAATTGTATTCAATTAATTAAAATAAAAAACAAATAGAAATAATTGATATATGCATATCAATTAATTTGAATCCAAGTGCCCATCTTTTTTCAAATGCATGATCAAAAATATGTTTCATTTATTTATATTTTATTATTTATATATTTTAGTTTATTTTTCGCATATATATATATATATACACTGAAATATTGGTACAATAATGACTACTTAGTTCGTTTATTTATGTACAAAGAACCAAATCAAAACTTGATGCGGTTCCACACCCTTATCAATAGTGTTATAGAGACCCGATCAATTATTGTCATATGTGAATAATTATGCCAGTTAAATTCCATGCGCAAGGATGCTGCAATATAGGATAAATGTCATTCTAATGTGAAGCTTTTTGTCCCCTGCCCTATGCTTCTGCTTTATTTAGCAGATGCAACCATATTACCTTACCTAGAAACCAAACGTTACAAGAAAATAAAAACATACAGTTTATAGAATGTGCGGTGTTCTTATCCCCTTATATCATATAATTTTCAAATTACCTTGACAATGGATTTAATTCCAGTAATAAACTAGCCACTCCCCTTGCAAAAACTCAAAACTAGCCATTTGTTAACATGTTTACAAAATAGTTCATATGCATGCAACACATCTAACAACAATAAAAATCAATAAATTATGAGAATCTCATTCTGATGAAGCGATATGCATGAAATTAGTAAAACAGTAAACAAACTAGAAAGGAAGAAGACGCTGCTGGGAGGAAGAAAACGATGTTGTAACTAAACTCAAAAACTCAATTTATCTATGCACTCAAAGAAAAGGTCAAAAAATAAGTAAACTCCCAAAAACTCAATTAACATTTACATTTTTTAAAATCAGCAGCAACAAAAACTTAATCCACCACACTTCATAATTGAAAACAACTATTACACCACTATGAACGCGTATTAAGTGCTGAAAATTCCCTGAAGCAACTGTAGTAGGTATTTAAATAAAAAGAATATATATTTCCATAACGTTCATTTCTGTACTCCCATGCCATCTGTAATCTCCCAAATCTCACCCCACTAGACAACCAAGCTCATGCACTACAGAAAGTAACCTGCGATCTGTGAAAATAAAGAAACATCACCAGAGGATGCAAAAGAAGTGGAATCCATACAAAATCTAGGGTGTGCTCAAAATGACATCAAGTCTATGAAGGAATATTGTATAGAAATATATTGCATCATCGTCAAGACAAAAGAAAGTCCAAGGACTGCTAATATTGAAGAGCTACATGTCCAAATGTTGGAGCTTGAATCTGCTGAAAAGGAGTTGATATCATGCTGGGGTGCCTATCACCATTGCTCTGTAACTGAATCAACTGATGAGACCGGAGAAGAAAACAATCACCATGTATGCAATAAATCGTGTTTAGCAGCACTTGCATAAAATAAAATAATAATGCCAACATTACATACCCTGGACTTGAACTTTGTGTAAATACTTCTGGAATAAGGGGTTCGAGGAAAATTGTGAAGCCCAAACCTCTCTCTTCGACTTCGTGGAGTCGTATATCCATGATGATCTTGTACCGAGGCACCTGGCTAGCAAAGGGATGACTTAGGGGCAGGTGATGGGATATAGGATTTCGGTGCAAGCTCATCACCGCGAGGCAGTGTTCCTTCATCTTTTGACATTAAGTCATTAGTGCCGAAGCTTATTTCTGATGTTCGACTCTCCATATAAGCTCTAGCGATATCAATAGGCGAAGTGCCGATACCATCTTGTAGCTATCGATTTGCAAATTTATCAAACTGTCCATAGATATGAGAACAAGCAAACAGAACATAGAACCATCAATGCACACTACATGGTGCAGCTAAGACATGTACACTAATCAATTGTTATTGGCAGCTAGAAAAGCTCAAAATAGAGAAAAATGGACGCTGCCAACAGAAGTACCATGACCTCCACTGCCGCATCTATAAACGACCACGACCACGTACTAAAACCAGATCTGGAACAAGACACCCAGCTGCTACTATTGCGTATTGCTCTTCATCGGAATCTTTGTCATCTCGCGCAGGAAAGGACAGCGGAAAAAAAAAGCAACGAAACTTACGGAAAATAAAAATAGACACGTATGTAATTGTTTGAAAAAAAGTTACACGCGTGTAATATTTTTTGAAAAAAGGATATTTTGCTAAAAATGGATTCAAAAAAGTGGTATTTTTGTAAAATCCCCAAATAAAACCCTACCAAGATGTGGACACATTTCCAATATGAACTTAGCATAAAATCTTGTGCACTATGCATATTTAATTACTAAAATAGGAGGCGCTTAGGCAGGCTTTTTATTAACTTCAATTTCTAAGAAAAATGATATGCATGTGCACTCATGATAACTTAATTTCCGGAACCTCCGAGTCCTGCGGTCAAGCAACCAACAAGAAGCAAGATGAGATGTGGAGTTTCCCTTACCAACCCTCCGATGCTTAAGTTAGAGAGAGATAAAGAGAGAATTTAGAGAGATAAGGAGAGAATAAGAGCTTAAGAGAATAGAATGAATAATAAGGGGAGAATGAAGGAGTATTTATAGAGAATGATATGCTCAAACCTGAGAGGAATAAGATTCCTCTCCCATGCTGGATTTACTCCTATTTGGGAGGTCTCCTTCCTAATCTGGGCCTCTTCCTGATAAGGGACTCCTTCTCCTATTTGGATTGGGCATCCTTATTCTGCAAGTAACACTACTAGAAAAATAAGTTTTAGCAAGAGGAAATTTCGTCATTAAAAGTGCATTTCCCGTCGTTAAAAACTTTTAGTGACGAAAAAATTACTGTCATGAACCGTCATTATAGGCTCCGAAGTTAAAAGTAAATAGTGACGGGAACAAGAATCCCGTCGTTAAAACAAATAATGACGGGATGGTATCCCGTCACTATAAACTTTCAACAGTGATATAGTTTCCCGTCATTGAAAGGTATTTTTCTATCATTATAAGTCTTCAATAACAAGAGCTATTTCTGTCATTAAAAGTTATTTCTCCTATCGTTAAAAAACTAAAATAATGACGTCATTTTCCGTCATTAAAAATACTATAACAATGATGATTTTTTTCACGTAATATATATTAATAGCGACAACAATTTCTATCATTATATCTTTCATTCTCTTATAACTATTCATCCATTATTTAATATTTAACAATAACATAAAAAATTGATTTATAAATACTAAAACAATAAATAATAAACTTAAAATTTATTGCACCAATAATTGAGAACCATACTAAATATATTAATTAAAACATAATAACAATATTAATTGTTAAAGTATTAAATAGAAGGAAATTCAAAAACTTGTTCATAATCTAATTCTATGTTAACATCTTTCAAGAAGTTGTTCCAAAAAAACTAATCACAACCTAACACTAGTTGTTGAATGACTTGTGTATAGTTAAAGTCAGCGTATCTCCAGCTACCTACAAAACAATAAAAAGCATATATATTAATAATACTAAATGATATAAATATATTAATATTAATAAAATTACCAGTGTATTATGAACAAAAAGTTGCTACAAAACAAAATTTCATTTAAGATAAGAATGACTTATTTTGGCTATCCTTTTTCTAAGATTGCTTACAAAACAAACTGTAGAATTGAAAATTTAAATTGAGTGGTTCGTCTCTGAAACAAAATAAGAATATACTAATCCCTGAGACACCTTTCAAATGACAAAAATAATACATACCAGAAGGTAGAAAGGTACCTGCATGAATACAAAGTCTACAATTTCATCCTCTGCAGTAATGTCTCTTGTCAAAAAAATTTTGTTGAACCTTAAATAAGATGCCCCCGATCAGACAAGAGATCCAAGTAAAATCTAAGGAAATAGGAAGCACAAGCAAGGTCATATACCTCTTCCAAATAACTATCAACAGAATCATTAGTAATGGTTGGATCAACTATGAAATCAAATAGCTCTCTCTAATCATTATGACAGCTACACCATGTTTCTTAAAGAAATCCTGCATTCACCCATGCTTGATTAACTTTGCTTGTCCATACGAATACCTGTGCCTTCTTTTTTACCTTTTCTAAACATTAAATTTGAAGCCATCCAGCAGAGAGTACTTATAGAAACATGAACACAATCTTCACGTAAGGAATCAAGGGCACGAGGGTGGTCAAGATCAACTGCTTAAGAGACATCAATTATATGTAAGTGACCCTACAAACATGAGGAACAATTTAGATCATATATCACAAATTACAGGTGTGATCAATCTAACATATTTATAGTTACACAAGTGATCCAATTCCTGCTGCCTTAAGTCTGTAATTTGTAATATAAAAATATTCACAATATATTACAGCAACAAAATTCTATAACGATGCAGGAGAAAAACATATTCAAAGTATATCAATTAGCTCATATTCTTCCACTAGCAAATCACAAAAACAAGCTCCATTATAAAATTTAGGTTCACAACATTGTATAATAGGTATAATAGTCAACTACAATGCAGTTGTCCAAAAGTCAATTATAAAATAAGGATACAAGGATCTTGCAATAGTATGGATTGAAGAACAAGTGCAAATAGAATATTAAAATTAACATGGATTCATTAATTTTCTTCTCTCCCCAAAAATGAAAACTGTTAGTGTTAAAATATTAATGTTATATTCCCAAATGCAAACAACTAATTTACAACATCATTCAACTTACTTAATATCAGACCCTCACTAGATGTAGTTAATTTGACAAGGAAAAAGCAATGCGTCATGACCTCATACGAATTAAACAGAATTATAAAATAATAAAAAAAGAAACATTACCATGCTCCACCTATTGAATGCGAGCCATCAAAGACTCATTCTCTGGATTCATGTTTGAGAAAAAAAGAGACTCTGAGTTAAAAATTTCAGGAAGAAGCACATTTAGACTACCTCTCGTTGTAGCTTTAGGTCAATTTCCAACCTTAGCAACCTTTCTTTGTTCAATTTGGCCAGTCAATGGGCATTGCATCTCTGTCCAGCTTATGGGAACCATTATTCCACCAACAGCAAACAACAAGTGCGCAAACAAATTGATGTGTTATATAAAGCAAATTGTATCCTTGAGCTTTAGTAAGCCATGTAAATACTAAATAAAAAATACAGCTTTGACAATAACTGAACACAACATTGCTACTTCATATATTGAAGATTACTGAGATTCTTCCATGAATTCTGACACCTGCGTTTACATATTTCAAGTAAATGTGAAGAGCACTACCCTATAAATTGCATGGTCAAACAAAACAAATATATAATTGATCTCTTTGCTGGCTGTATCTGCTAAATAACTCTAAATAGAAGAAGCAAGTTTACCTGCTGTGCTCTCTGCAGATACAACACCTAAGATCATTATTGGCAGTAGAAAGATAATAAGCCCGTGCATCTCCAAGAGACAACTGACTGAGGGGCATTGTGTCAACGAAAATTTCAATCAATAACAACTAACTTCAGAGGTTGAGGTAAAACTAATTTTATTATAGAAGATTTACATACTAGGATAACACTCAGAGAGAAGATTTATGTATGTTTATCGTGAATTAGCACGCAAGCTAATCCTTCAAAATACCATTATTAATGTAGATGCATTGATATTCATACCAAAACAGTAGCAGAAGTTCAAGCAAAAAGGATACTACTACAACTCTGACAATGTCACCAGGGCTAAATGATAAATGCATATCCACTTTGTCAATCTCAGTTGCTCTAACATCTTGTTGCCTGTCATGAACAAAAGCTCGATTTCACAATCAATAGTCATCACAAAGTATGCAGGATGTGGCCTCTGATGAAGCAATTAGGAGAAATAGAAGATAGGTTGATACAATAATTCAACTCTAGGAGAGAAGCAATATTCTATATGGTAGAATTACAGTTTTTTGTATTTTCCTATTTGCACCAGGCCTAAGCTTAATATGGATGAGGCAAAAATTCACTTGACATATAAACATAAATTATGTACCTAATTATGCCAGTGAACTTCTCTCGCATAGACTTGGAACCAACACACATAATGTCAGCTGAAGCCATCTTAGCCATCACTTAAGTAACCTATCCAAATCATAAAAGAAAAACAAAGAACTATTAATTTTTAAAGATAAATTATCAACATAAAAAAGCATCTGCAGAAAAAGAATGCAGTCTGCAATTACCCCCTGGGCAGAGCATGTAATAATATGAAATGGGCAAGAAAATAAATGAAATAAAACAATTAAGAATATATTGAAAAAGCTACTTATAAGCCAAAGGGAAGAAGAAAATTTAAATATGCAGTTAATTGCAAGATAACAATAAATGCAATGTCCAAAAATGTGACTAGTGCTAGCTAAAACATAAAAGATACTCAACTAGCTCAACAATGGCTTGGAAGTGCCCAATCATATTATAAGTGAAACAGATAAGCATCATCAGACCAACTAGTTAACTGATTCATGCCTCTTTACATGCAATAAAAGATGAATAATTTAAAAAGAGTGAAGGAGATAAGTTAAAGAAAAGGGTACCAAAGCATCAAGAAAAGCATTAGAATTACTGAATCTGCAACTTCAATTACATGAAAACCACCCAAAAAAACTAGAAAAATAGAGAAGGGCTTTATTTATTATTATTTTTTTTATCTAGAAAGAAGCACTTCTATATCAGCAACCAGTCCACTAATTAAGCATCCTTATACATGTAAAGCGCTACTTTTTTTTTCGTAGAACAGACCATGTTTAACAGTTAAACACAACTTTTTTTTTCAAATAGTAATAGAAATTAACCTCACAGAAATTGGTTTCTTTCATGGCCTGCCTCACTGAAAACCCCTCCCATTCCAAAAATAAAAAAAAATAAATGATTGCCATCACATAAATCCATAATGTAAGTGCTAATCAATTATCAATATATTACCTGTAACTCCTGCAGTCCCTCTCTTCCAGACACTATTATCTTTTTTTTTTTTGACAAAGCCTATCATACAAGCAGTTATTTAAAGAGGGTGCATATTGTTAGGCACTATTGGGTCTTAAATGAGACATAGGATGCAACTTGATCTAGTCATTTACAGTTTTATCATTTATGCCTGTCAATTTAAGATATTGCAGCATCACATGATTAACAGGAAAGAAACCCATGGTTGCACCATACTCGGGTGACATGTTGGCAATAGTGGCACGGTCAACTAATGACAGTTCACTCATGTCTTCACCTGCACAGAGAAGCAAAAACAAACATCTAACATGAGATGAAGCTATAGAAAATGCGAAAAATCACAATAAAAAAGTGATTACAAGATAAGATGACCATCATAGTATTGGTTAACATACCATAAGCTCCACAAACTTGCCAACAACTCCATGCTTTCTCAGTATTTGTGTTACTGTCAAAACCAAATCAGTAGCTGTAACACCATCCCTAAGTTTTCCCAACAACTTGAACCCAACCACACCAGGCAAAACCATGCTCATGGGCTGCATTCATAACCAAATACTATATCATCAATTACTAGCAGCAGATAGTAAGCACAAGACATGCTTGCACTTATTAATTTTTTTTATTAACTAATTTAATACAGGTAATAAAAATGCACAGGTAATAAAAATGCATCAGTCAACAAAGAATTAATTACACTTCATCAAACTTGCAAAACAGTAGAGATAAGACATTATATCAAATAGTTTTACCTGGCCAAGCAATGCAGCTTCTACTTCTATCCCACCAACTCCCCAGCCAGCAACACCAGTCCATCTATCATAGTTGTATGTGAATCTGTTCCAACTACACTATCTGGGTAAAGCATGCCATTTGTATTGAATACAACTCTCTCAAGGTATTCCAAATTGACCTGGAAATCATATTATTAAAGTTCTTATAATATAGATTAACTGACCCACAAATAAATCTACAAAAGGTACAATAACCTTAAGAAAAGGGAACACAAACCTAAACAACTAATAGAATTGCAGACCATTATAACAAGCAAACAGAACAAAAAATTAAGCTTGCAATAACTCAGCCATATCCGTTTGATACTGAAGCAATAAGCTCACCATCCAGCTTTCTGGTATCACTGTCTATCGTCGGGATGGATCAAAAGCAGCTATATCCGGCCAAGCACTGCTACTGCCTACTACCACCGTTAGTCCAGCAACAACAAGCTTTCCAGCTGCACAACCTATTCCGGTGGCTCTTCGTTATGCTTATCTATCAAACTTCTTCAAATGGCATGGGGACTTCACCTACTTTCTACTTAAAGTGCAGACGTCTAGCAAGGAAAGTGTGAACAAAATAGGCTACACAAACAGAGCATATGCCCGAGCTACTGCAGGGGCCGCAGCCGGAATGGACCAACTCCGGGCTGGAGCAGAAAGTTAACAGTCCATCACCGGAAAACACCTCTTTTGGCTTCTACCTTCAATATCTTGAACACTAGATCTACACCCATTTGTAGAAAGTTAAGCAAAACAACAACAAAATTCTAGATCTGATAGGATTTGAGAAAGAAGACTAAAAACTGCAAAAGGAAAAGCAAAGAAGAAGATTAGCGCTTTATTTTTTAGGGCTTTATTTGGGGGGCATAGATTAGCACCTTTTTTTTTTTTACTCGGTAATGACGGGATTAAATCGCTCTCAATCTTTTTGAAGGGTTTTAGTGAGAGTATTTGTCATTTCTCACTAAAACTACAAAAATTAAGCCTTTAGTGACGGAATTTGTAACCTCTCACCAAAGTTTCGTCATAAAAAATCAACATTCTAGTAGTGGCTGTTGCCTAGGACCGGATACATATTTTGAAGTGTGCATAGCCGATGCCTGGGGCCGGATGCACATTTTATCTTGTAGATGTAAGACCATACCTAAAATATATGTATAGCCGTTGCCTATGGCCGGATACATATTTTATCTAAGTTTGACATTCAAGATAAATTGACAGAAATGAGATATATATATATATATATATATATATATATATATATATTTGTTGGGTTAAGTGCTGATCACACTTAAAACGTCGTATGCATACTGAAGTTATTATTTGGTTATGGTATAGTACGGGCCACACTAAATCCGATGTCAATGTTGTATGTGTGCAGTTTACTCTTGCAATGTTCTTATTATGAATTATTTTGTGAAGCTGTGCCATATATTGCAGTAAGTTATTTTATTATGATTAATGTAAATAAGATCACTTGAGATTTTAACGTTATAATATTGTGGACTGTTTTATATAAATGACTTACTGTAGAATACCTTTGAATAAATTGATATTATTTGTTTACAATATAAACCACCAATGAACTGTGAGTACATTTATATGAATCCATGATCTTCTTCCTTTCTATTTTCCTATACCATTTGTTGTTTTCCTTTGTGGTTCACTCACTGAGTATTTCCATATTGAGCATTTCCATGATGTATGCATACTGAGTATTTCCTTTGTGGGACCGGATACATATTTTGAAATGTGTATAGCCGTTGCTTGGGGCCGGGTACACATTTTACTTTGAAGATGTAAGGCATGTCTAGAAAATTTGTATAGTCGTTGCCTAGGGCCGGATACAAATTTTGAAGTGTGCATAGCCAATGCCTGGGGCCGGATGCACATTTTATCTGGTAGATGTAAGACCATACCTAAAATATATGTATAACTGTTGCATGTGGCCGGATACATATTTTATCTAAGGTTTGACATTCAAGAAAAATTGACTGAATTGATATATATATATATATTTATTGGCTTAAGTGCTGATCACACTTAAGACGTCGTATGCATATTGACATTATTTGGTTGTGGTATAGTACGGGCCACACTATATCCGATGGCAATGTTGTATGTGTGTAGTTTACACTAGTAATGCTCTTATTATGAATTATTTTGTGAAGCTGTGCCATATATTGCAGTAAGTTATTTTATTATGATTAATGTAAATAAGATCACTTGAGATTTTAACGTTATAATATTGTGGACTGTTTTATATAGATGACTTGCTGCAGAAATAAATTAATATTATTTGTTTACAATATAAACCACCAATGAACTGTGAGCACATTTATTTGAATCCATGATCTGCTTCCTTTCTATTTTCCTATACCATTTGTTGTTTTCCTTTATGGTTCACTCACTAAGTATTTCCACGACGTATGCACACTGAGTATTTCCTTTGTGGGGCCGGATACATATTTTGAAATGTGTATAGTCGTTGCCTGGGGCCGGGTACACATTTACTTTGAAGATGTAAGGCATGTCTGGAAAATATGTATAGCCGTTGCCTGGGGCCGGATACATATTTTGAAGTGTGCATAGCCAATGCCTGGGGCCGGATGCACATTTTGTGATAACTTTCTTTTTTAATTACTTTTGTTTTATTTTTTTTATCACCATTAGATGAAAATGTATTTTATTATCCAATGGTGGTTATCAAGAAAAATTTTTTTTTTTTGAATTATCAAGAAAATGTGTTTTTTTTGAATTATCAAGAAAATGTGTTTTTTTTTTTTCATGTTAATTGGGACCTCCATTAACACGACCCTAAGAGTTTGGGATTTCATCCTAGATTTTTAAATGTAAAAAAAGTTATTTCTAAATTATCAAATTGATAATTGACCTAAAATTTAATTTTAATGGTTGAATAAAAATTTTTAAATTTATTCATTGGTTTAAATTTTTAAATTTACACAATAATTTTTAAACCTACACAATAATTGATAAATAAAATTTTTTTATTCAACTGTTAAAATTAAATATTAGATCAATTACCAATTCACTATTTATGTTAACGAATAAATTTGGTCATTTTTTTGAAATATATATCACTTGATTTTAAAATTTTTAAAAATTTAAGAAAATTTTTTAAAAATTTTAAAAAAATATTTTTTAGGTTGAAAAATTTTTAAAATTTAATAATTAGGTTATATATATATTTCCAAAAAAAATTATCAATTTAATTTGTTAATATCCGTTAAAATTAGGTTTTTATTATTTTATAGGACTTAATTGTACCAAACAAAAGTTATAGGATTTGATTGTAATCAGTAAAGTTACAATATGCTCCAATTTTCAAACGTGGAGTTCCACATTGAGACAAAATTTTACAAAGGGTCCAATTTGCTCTTAGGGCACAACCCTAGGGTGCAAATTGTACCTTTTCCCTTCAATTAATAGTCCAAATCATTTGTAGTTAAAAAGAACATCACCGAACTAATTAGGCTCATACTAAGCATGTAAACCATTTAAAGTT
>CATIWK010047565.1:0-24932 GCA_949634005.1 Mallotus japonicus | reverse complement strand
TTTCCTTACCATGTCATTCAGAGGGATTGAGTTTGGGACCACTCAGCCAATTACTTTGAGAATGCCACAAAATATTCTCCTTGGCTCGCCATGGAGGCCAAAGTATGAGAAGCATACGACAAACAACGAGATGGTGAATGCCATAATCTAACTAGAAAGCATTTTCACTCTCCATGCATGTGTGGTGTGCAAAATGAATATAATGGAAAATGCTAAATGGGCTACTGCTCCAATGCTAAAAATGATAGCGAAGAATATATTGTGTGGAGAAACGAGAGGGACTCCATACCTGTTACCAAATATGATGAAAAATCATAGGGTATTGAAAGGGTAAATAACAAAAGTATTGTAATACATGCAGGAGCCTAATTTGTCATTTAAAGATTTCCCTCCAAAATTTTGGTGCAAAATTCTACCTCTTAAAGATTCTTTGACGAATTTCTTTTTACCGTCATGAAATATGCATATTAGTGACGACATAAAATATATATTGTGACAAAAGTAAGGGTCGTCACAAAATTTATTGTTATAATGACGATTATGTATTTTGTAACTTTTAATTGACAAAATGTGACAAAATATGGTGCGTGGCAGGAGAATTCGTCATAAAATGTGTAATTTCTTGTAGTGTCCCTTTCCTTGTGAAGTTGAGTATTCTTCCTTTAGTTGTCCTTCACTTGGAGGATTGTAGTTCTTATTAGAGTAGATTATTGATATGGGGTATTGATACCCAAAACAGTTTATAATGATGATAATTGATATTATATTTTTTTATTATTATTTTCTGTAGGAAGTACATGAGCATGAATTTTTTTCTTACTCTCATGTGCAGCGTGACTTATAAAATTAAGGTACCTATTTAGAAAAAAATTTATAATGATTTTGGCCTTTAATGATTTGGAAGACAAGTCAATAATATCAAGTCATTGCCAATGAAACGCAACTCAATTGGTTATTGCGCTGAGGCCCCTTTCAACTGATTAAAAGTCAAAATTCTTGTATAATGTCTCCCTATTAAGTACCTACTGCAATCTGATGATAATCACAGAAGATTTATAGTAACTAGAGTGATAGACGGAGCAGTGGAGGAGGAAAAATTAGAACAAAGAATCTAATTCAGAAGAGGCTTAAGATTAGTCATGGTAATAGTGGTAGCATCCTTAGAAATAGCAGCAGCAAGGGCAGAAGATCCAGATTGAATAATGACAGAAAAAACATATCCATTTAAGACAGTGGTAATTGGTTTGAAAATATCAATTTTTTTTTTCATGACAAAATTTGCAGACAAAGTAAAAGCATTGTAGGAACAGAGCTAAACTCTAATATCCAAAACCAGAAACTTATAAAGTAAAAATATTGCTTTAGACAGAAATAAAATAACTCAAATGAAACTGAACTCTAATAAGAGAAAATAGATTTGACGTAATTGAGCTCTATTAAGGGAATCAGAGACAGATAAAGTAAAAGAACTAAGACAAAACTTAACTTGAATATCATATTATGAACAAAAAATTTATTATTGAAATTGTATGTGAGACTGCATTTTGAATATTGTGTGTCAATATAGGAGAATCAAAAAAAGAAAATATTTACGTAGTTTGGCATGATAGCTTATATTCATAAATACAAAGTACAATTATATGTTCTATTCAGTATTTTTGTATAACTGTGTATTAAATATTATAAAATGATACATATTTATAATCTACATACAAATAGAACTATAAAAATAAAAATAAAAAATTACAAGTGTCTCTACTATAGGAAAAAATTTAAGAGTCTTTGTAATAGGAAAAAAAATCGTTATAATTATGCTAACAATACTTTTATTTATCAATATATTTAGCCCTTTATATTTTTATTTATCAATAGAATTAACCCTTATTTGAGAAGGGATGTATTCTTATGCTTTTTCTTGTATAGAGTCCGTATATATTTGTTTGGTTACATTGCATTTGTATACTTTTATTTATCAATTCATTTACCTTCTATATTTTTATTTATCGATTTGATGAAAGACAGTCAACAATAGTCAAAGACATCTAATTTAGTATCTATATTTTAAAATTTTATCTATTTTTTATTTGTAATTTTAATTTTTTATCAATTAAATCATTTAAAATTACAAAAATAACTCAATTAAATTTTAAAAGTTAAAAATTAAATATTATCAAATCTTTTCTTTATATAATCAATATAAAACAAGTATTTTATTCTTACTAAATTTATTATATCAAGAATTTTTAAAATAATTTTATAATTAAAATATGTATATTTTGGTTATGAAATATTTATATCATAAAAATTATGGATGCAAAAATTTAATAATAATAAAAAAAAGTTGTGCCTTATCAGAATTTACAAACTAATTTATATACATTAGCTTGATAAAGATAAAATTTATTAATTAATAGTTTTCTAAATTATTAAAATATGTAAATAATATTTTTATAAAGTTAAAATAAAATTATTTATACACTTTAATTAGCTAAAAGAATTTATAAATTGTATTTTATCATGTAATTAATTTATAAATTGATAAAATATATTATAAAGCATGATAAATTTAAAAAGTTACAGTGATATTGAATGGAAATTTTTTTTTTTGTTACTATTATAAAAGGAGCGATTTAATTTTGAGCAGAATTAAATGTTTTATAATACTTTAATCATTAGCTAAGAAGCATGGATACGACGATACGTTGATTTTTAAAATTTAAGGACATGACATGGGTGGGACACGTTATATATATATATTTCACATAAAATATGTATTATTTTTTATTATATAAAGATGATTTGTTAAAAAAAATGAAGTTAATATGATAAAATAGAAATTTCATGAAATTTAAACACCTAATATAATCATTTAATTAATTATCTATCATTGTCATATATAAAGCAAACATAAAAAGTGGTCAATATACATGACCTATAAAAAAAATGGAGCTAAAATTACAAAAAATGGAGCCAAAAATATCCTAAAAAAGTGTCATGTCGTATCCTAAAAGTGTCCAGCCATGTCCTAAACGTGTCCCAACCGTGTCCTTCCGGTGTCTAAAAAAAAAATAATAATAAAATAATAGGACACGTGTTCAGCCGTGTTGGACACATGTCGGGCGCTTGTCCGTATCCGAAACGTGTTCGACACAGACACTCCACCCTATTTAAAATGTTTGTGCTTCTTAGATCATTAGGTATTGATGGCTTAGGAAATGATAAAAAATTTTGTGTTGATGGGTAGGCTTCAAAAGATAGATAAGTGAAGAAGAGACTTGAAAAAAAAAAAAGGAAAAACCCATTATGTGACCCTCGAATTTTCATGGTTTTTTTCATTAAACTCCTATACATTTATTGTGTTTTAAAAGATCCTTAAACATTTATTTGATACTCATCAAACCCTTAAACATTTATTTGATACAACATCGAACCCTTAAACATTAATTCTACTTTTCGTTTTTTTTTTCCCTTTTTTTGTTTAGAAAGGGCTTGATGTGGTACCAAATAAAAGTTTCAGGGCCTTTTAAAACCCAATAAAAGAATAGGGCTCAATGAAAAAAACCATGAAAGTTCGAGGGCCTATAAATAGGTTTTTCCAAAAAAAAATAAAGAAGAATTGTTGCAGTAGAATTCCAAGGATGCAAATGGCTACATAGCTAATAATAATTAAATCAAGAGTAGGTTTGGTTGGCATCTTTCACAAAAACTTTAAATTGAATGTTAACTACGGGTACAATTAAGCGTTTAATTTGACTTTTTTGGTTGAACAAAAATCCTTTTTTTTTTAGAATAACAAAAATTCTATATTGAAAAATATATATTTAGCTTATTCTGACCACACGTTTGGGTTTGTAACTCATGTTTAAAAGTTATTTTTTTCCATTTATGTTTATATTTTATTTAAATTTTAAATATTGTTATCCTATTAAGACAATTAAATCAATTTTTGTTACTTTTTTAAGAAGAATTTTTGTTTCTTTTAAAGAAAAAAATTATTTTTCAAAAAAATATTAAAATATGTGATAAAATTTTGAATTTTTTAAATAAGATTTTGAATTAAAATTTTACTGTGAAAAAAAAATATATTTAAAAGTCTTTTCTTCTTGAGGTTACTCAATGTCTAAAATAATAGCGCAAATTCCCTTAAAAAATAATAATGCAAATAAAATATCCAATGGAATATTCATCAAAATTAAAAATAAAAAATAAAAAATACTAAAATCCTTCTCCTAAAAAGTAAATATAAAAAACTGAACTAAAAGCCCCAATAAAATGAAAAGAAAAGGAAATATATATAAAGCAGGCAACTTAGACTAAATTAAATTCAAATAATTAAAAGCTTAGAGCCTGGATTTAGTTTCAATATTCCAATCTGTTCATGAACACATTAACAAACAAAAGACATTGATTTCAGTTAAGGGTAATTGTTCTAATTTACCTAAAGTCTCTCTCGAGTTTAATTAAGCATGCAAAGATTAAAGTTTAACCTACTCTCGTGATTAACAAGTTAATCCAAGCTCATTAAGTTCCTTAACAATTAATTTACCACCGTAGACTCTGCCTACTGTCATGGTTCCCCGAAGAACTCGCCTACTCTCGTGGTCAAGTGATCTAAGTCCTATGAGTTATAAGCTAATGAATTCTTCTAACTCTCGTTGGTGAATACACCCATAAATATGCAAGTAAGTTGGCCAAGAATGAAAACATACATTAAGCGCAACTCATAGAATTAACTGAAAATCAAATTAAATATAAAGATCCTTGTGTTCATTCACATCATGGAATAGCTACTCCTAACCTAAACCCCAAAAGAAATTTAGTCATGCATAATTGTGGCAAAGAACACAAACATAATTAAAGAAAATAGAGAAGAAGAAGAAAGTATGAATGAATCTCTTGAATCTTGCGAATCCTCTTTAATCTTTGTTTTGCACTTATTTTTTTGCTTCTAGAATGTAGAATTCATCCCTAAAATACATGTTAATTAATGTCCTTTTATATAGGAAAATTTGATAAAACCCTAAACGCCCTTGAATTCCTTTTCCTTTTTGAGTAAGGAAAATCTTCCTTTTGTCTAACATGGCTTCATCAAGCCGTGTCTCATATGGTGTCACGTTGGTGGCTTTACGGCACGGCTTCAGACATGGCTTCATCAAGTCGTGTCTCTTCTCGAGTTGAATTCCAAATGCACACACGGTTTCGATCATGGTCGTGTCTCAAACTGTGTCGATATTTCTTCAATTTTTCAAGTGGGACAGAACGCGACATTGCTTGCAGCATGGCTGTGTCTCAAGCCATGTCAACCTTTTCCTTGCTCAATATGGAATTCTTTACTAAATCTCCTACAAAAAAGGAAACATATATTAGGCACTTAAATAAAAACTCCTAATTTGACTAGAATTAAATCAAAATATTTCTCAATTAAGCTCAAATTCTACCCAAATTAAACCAATTTATTATTCAAAATCCATTAATATTCAACTCTAAACATATGTAAATATTACACACATTAAATTCTCCCATACTAAAGCAAAAATCAAATTTTAAAAAAAAACTCAACTACAACCAAAGATTTATAGCTTCCAAGACATGCAAACCGATAATACCGAGATTGAAACTTGTTTACTAAAGAAGATAATCAGACAAAAAATACATCATATATGAACAATTTACTAATCACAACCCAAACATATAACTCTTTAAAATCCAATGAACATGACTTTAAAAGAGAAGCATTAAGGTCTATAACTCTGTTAATCAAAACTGTGGTTGTGAATGCGTTTTATGCTCCATTTCACAATAATTTTTTTTCATTACTTTTTGCTTTGGTGAGTGCGTTTTACGCTCCATCTCACCATTTTTTTTATTCTCTCTAATCAACTCTTCCCACTTTTAGTTATCCCTCATCGTTCCCGTATTACTAAGCGTGGATACCAGTAAGTGGATCCTTTGGATACTCATACTCTAATTAGAGCATTGGAGTAGATTCAGAGCATAAAAATAATTTAGATTTAAGTGCTGCTCTTACTTGAGAAAAGAGAGATTTTTTTCTTTATATATATATATATATATATAGAGCTATAAACCAAAAGCATTCTCTCCTAAAATCATGCACAAATTCAATCTCCAAGCTCATGCTTAGGTTATAAAAACTAAATTGCTCATACATAATGACTATGTACAACTATCTTAGTTAATAAACCATTTAATAATTCGATAATTGAATCGAATATGCACACTTATACACTATTATTCTCTAATTGCAATCAAGCATCAATTTTGCACAAAACCAAAACAAAAAGTTTTAAGGAAAAACATAACAACAAATGTGGCGAAATAGAGTTGAAGGTTAATGAATCTTACCATTTAAAAAAAATTATTTTAAAATTTTTTATTTTCTTAATTTAACTAATACACATGTAAAAATAAATAAAACACACAAGCATAAAAACATAAACCTAACATTTGGCATCTTTTTGGCACCCTACCCCACACTTATCTATGACATTGTCCTCAATGACAAAAATAGTAAAATTAGAAAAAGAAAATGAAGACTTCCCTAGTAAGCTTGTTCTTCCTTTTGTGCTGGTTCTAAATGTTGGATGACCTATAAAATAAAATAACAAAATTTTAAGAAAAATAAAAGAAAACCAAACAAAATAAATAAATTAAAACACGTTGGGTTGCCTCCCAACAAGCCCTAATTTTAGGTCATTAGCTTGACCGAATTCCCATTTGATCATTTAGGGAGGATTGATTAAAGAATAATCCTCCCCTACTTGAGCTCATTTACTTGACACTTGGAAAGAAGAAGAAAAATTCTTAAAATTCATATTCTTCACAACACTTTTAATTCGCCACTATTTAGCATCTTTTGCTCGAGGCCTCTTTTTCTTCTTAACTTTCTTGGTTGTTTTTGCCTCCTTAGTATGACAAATGAGGTGTATTTTAGGTGGCTCTTTGGGAACTTGTGGAATAATGGCTTTTACACAAACATCAACCGCATCTACTCGAAAATAAAAGGTCATTAATGAGGATTGGGTTAGCTTCTTGAAGACATCAAACTTTACTTTTTCTTCTCCAATCTCGAGAATAGTTTTTTCATGTTTGACATCAATTATAGCACCCGCGGTAGCAAGGAAGGGACACCCTAAAATGATTGGAATTTGAAGGTCCTCTTCTATCTCTAGAATGATAAAGTCGCCTGGCACATAATAGTCTCCAACTTTAACAAGTACATATTCTAGGATTCCATAAGGACAGATGATGGACCTATCTACTAGTTGTAGTGACACTATTGTTGGTTGTGGCTGACCAATGTTTAGGTGCCTACAAAAAGAAAGAGGCATTATATTTACACTTGCACCTAAATCACATAAAGACTTACTTATAAACTCATTCCCAATAGTGCATAGAATAGTAATACTCCCTGGATCCTTAAGCTTTTGTGGAAGCTTATTTTGAATTACTGCACTGTACTCCTCATTGATAGGAATGGTTTCATGATCCTCCCACTTTCGCTTGTGTGAAATGATGTCTTTAAGGAACTTTGCATAAGCGGGCATCGTGTTGATCACATCCAAAATTGGTATGTTGAGCTTGAGCTGTTGGAATGCCTTCAAAACTTCCCAAAATGCTTATCATGTTTGTCATGTTTGCTCTTTTGTTACCTTTGAGGGAAAGGGAGTGGTGGAGTGATAGTTTTAGGCACCTCTTCTTTCTTTGATTCCTTTTCTTCAATGTACTCCTTTGTCTGTTTTTCTTCCTTGAAAACATCCTTTGCAACCTCTTCTTCTTCCTTTTCGATTCCTACCTTAGGTAGTTGTTTTGCACTGTGAAGCATTATTGCATTCACTTGCTCTCTTGGGTTCTCGGGTTGATTAAGAAGTTTACTCGGTTGTCAAAAATTAGAGGCACTAGCTTGTGAAGCAATTTGATTCTCTAACATCTTTCCATGCATAAAGAGTTGACTAATTTGAGATGCTTAAGATGCAAATTGGTTTTCCAACATCTTGTTATGAGTAAAAAGTTGTTCCATTTGAGATGTCAAATTCTTAATATCTTCTCTTTGCTTCTCTTGACTCCTTAGAAACTTCTCCATCATATTTTCAAGATTAGGCTTATTCTTACTTTGTTGATGAAAAGTGTTCATTTATTGGAAACCAGGTGGGGGCTGCTTAAATCCTTGGTTGGCGTCTTGCACTTCCCCTTGATTAGACCATGAGAAATTAAAGTGATTTCGCCATCCCAGATTGTATGTGTTGGAGTAGGGGTTCCCTTGTCCTCTTTGATAATTATTCAAAGCATTGAGTTACTTGATTGAAGTTTTTGGAGAGTAAAAAGTCCCTTGACACTCCATTGTTGAATGGCCTCCTCCACATTGTTCACACACATACACAGACATAGGATTGGGTGCTTTGGTTGTAGCTTCTAATTTCTTTGTGAGCATGTCTATCTTTGCATTTAGAAGGTTCCAACCATCTACCTCGTGTATTCCTGCAACCCTTTTTGGTGCACTCCTTTCTCCTTACCATTGATAATTATTAGATGTCATAGTCTCAAGTAGGTTGTATGCATCATCGGGTATCTTGCTCATGAATGAGCCTTGAGCTGTAGCATCTATGGTGATCCACATTGGTTTAGTGAGTCCTTGGTAGAAAGTCTGAATGAGCAGCCATTGTGGGACACCATGGTGTGGGAATTGACGTTGCAAGTCCTTGAATCGCTCCCATGCCTCATACAAAGATTCACCATTATGTTAAGTGAAGCTTGTAATTTCTTTTCTGAATTTTACTATCTTGCCTGGTGGAAAATATTTGCCCAAGAATGCTTTTGACAACAAATCCCAAGAGGTGATGGACTGTAGTGCTAAAGAGTGCAACCACAACTTAGCTTTATCCCTCAAAGAGAAAAGGAATAACCTAAGCTTTATTGCGTCAAGACTAACCCCATTCATCTTGAATATATCACAAATCTCCAAGAATTGAGCTAAATGGGCATTAAAATCTTCGTTAGGTAGACCTCTAAACTGAAATTGTGAAATCATTTGAATAATAGTCAGTTTGATCTCAAAGGTGTTAGCTTCAACTATTGGCCTCATAATACTGTTATGGGTATCTCCTGGATTTGGCATTGTGTACTCTTGAAGAGCACAATTTGTAGCTTGTTGTGCTGCTTGATTTTCAGCCATTGCTTGCTTATCTTTTATGCTCTTTTCCTTTCGGTTCTTTTTGCACGATTTCTCGATTTCAGGATTGATTTTCTCTAAATTTATTCGTTGAGATCGAGTGTTCATAAACTAGCAAAGTACCTAAAAATCAAGAAACAAAGCAAGTAAGATGTAGAAGAAAAATACTAGTCTAAGAAAAGTAAAAATTAAATTAATATCAATATTGCCAATCCGCTGCAATGGCGCCAAAAACTTGTTGCGTTCAAAATTCGCAAGCGCACGGATCGTGAATTGCAGTACAAAGAGTTATCATTCCTACGAGGATTGTATATTGAGTACCAATATTTTTACTTATTTTCTTAGCTAGCAAATGAATAAAACTAATTTAGCAAATAAAATATAAAGCAAGCAATTTAGACTAAATTAAATTCAAATAATTAAAAGCTTAGAGCCTAGGTTTAGTTTCACTATTCCAATCTGATTATAAACACATTAACAAACAAAAGACATTGATTTCAATTAAGGGTAATTGTTCTAATTTACCTAAAGCCTCTCTCAAGTTCAATTAAGCATGCAAAGATTAAAGTTTAACCTACTCTCGTGATTAAGAAGTTAATCCAAGCTCATTAAATTCCTTAATAATTAATTTACCGCCGTAGACTCTGCCTACTGTCATGGTTCCCCGAAGAGCTTGCCTACTCTTGTGGTCAAGTGATCTAAGTCATATGAGTTATAAGCTAATGAATTCTCCTAACTCTCGTTGGTGAATCCACCCATAAATATGCAAACAAGCTGGCCAAGAATGAAAACATACATTAAGTGCAACTCATAGAATTAATTGAAAATCAAATTAAATATAAAGATCCTTGTGTTCATTCACATCATCGAATAATTACTTCTAACCTAAACCCTAAAAGAAATTTAGCCACGTATAATTGTGGCAAAGAACACAAACATAATTAAAGAAAATAGAGAAGAAGAAGAAAATATGAATGAATCTTTTGAATCTTGCGACTCCTCTTTAGTCTTTGTTTTGCACTTGTTTTTTTTGCTTCTAAAATGTAGAATTCATCCCTAAAATACATGTTAATGTCCTTTTATATAGGAAAACTTGATAGAACCCTAAACGCCCTTGAATTCCTTTTCCTTTTTGAGCAAGGAAAATCTTCCTTTTGTCTGAAATGGCTTCATCAAGCCGTGTCTCATGTGGTGTCACGTTGGTGGCTTTACGGGATGACTTCAGACATGGCTTCATCAAGCCGTGTCTCTTCTCGAGTTGAATTCCAGATGCACACATGGTTTCGGTCATGGCCGTGTCTCAAACCGTGTCGATATTTCTTTAATTTTTCAAGTGGAACAGAACACGACATGGCTTGCAGCATGGCTGTGTCTCAAGCCATGTCGACCTTTTCCTTGCTTAATATGGAATTCTTTACTAAATATCCTACAAAAAAGGAAACATATATTAGGCACTTAAATAAAAACTCCTAATTTGACTAGAATCAAATAAAAAACAATAGAATCCTAAATAGAATAGGAAACTATAATATTTCTCAATTAAGCTCAAATTCTACCCAAATTAAACCAATTTATTATTCAAAATCCATTAATATTCAACTCTAAACATATGTAAATATTACACACATCATGAGCTGTTGAATATAGTAAATGGTTTTATTTTCCAATTTTGATTGTTATTTTTTTCCTTGTTAGTCCATCTTTCTATGCTTCATGTATTGTGCTTCTGATAGTTGTGTTCCAATTCCACATATAAAGAACTATATAGGATGATTTCATGATGTTTTCCACCTGAACTCTTTTTGACTTTGTGTTTTTTTCTGAACTAATAAGACATATACTGATGCTGCCATTCAGATTTTATGAGCTACGTGTTCTAAATTTTTAAGATTCCTATATCATAATCATGCTATTATTATAATGAAAGCTTATTTGTTTTGTTTAAGTAAAAAAAATTAATAAAAAAACTTTGCAATATACAACTTATTTTCTTCTCCTCTTGCATTTTTATTTATCTGTAAAACAAAAATTTGTGTAATTTACATTGATGGTGCCCATATTGTCCACTAAACCGCATCAAAATACCTAATATTCATTTCTTCAGTTAAACCTCTCCAACCTTTACCTTTAGTTTCATAAAAGTATATGACAAATTGGTTTCCAAGAGTCTTGCTGTTAATGGATGTTGGAATGAAGTTTGAATGAGTTGTCAATAAAGGATTGAATATTTCTTGTAAAATAAAGAACATTAGAATGGGCCTAGATGGTGTTCATCATGTGTCCACTCTGATGCTTTTGTCAATAAATGTATGAGAAAATATTCCTTTGAACTATCTAAGATTAAGTTAATGTAACCTACCAAAATATTAGAGGAAGCATATTTATGAGATATAACTTACAAGAGAGTTTTTAGGAGATATGGAGAGGTGGAGTAGAATGGGTAGTGGATAATAATCCATAAGTGAAACACACTTCACGAGCAGTTTCAATTCCTTTGGAGATGTTTTAAGAGATATTGGCTGTTACCAAGAGTGTTTTTAGGAGCATTATCAAGTAGTGGGGATATGGAGTACGTTTAGAGCTACATAATAGTGGGTGAAGCTCCGAGAGCTTATCTACTAGAGGCAATATGGCCTATAGAAGCTATGTGATGTAAGTCTAAAACCTACTGCCAAGTTGGCAATTGACTAGGATATTGACCCTAGTCTCAAGGAGAATTTTATTGACCAAGTTATCATATGCCCCCCACCCAAAAAGGTCAAAGGTCATATTTTGACTGATAAAAGCTTCATTTTCTTTTGAAATTTAGATCTTCTAAATTTATTTCCATAAATAAACTATTATAGATAAAAATGCTTTCAGCTGCAGAAATTTATTGAAATAAGTGTTTGTGATAATTTCTCGGTGAAGTCGAGTGGTGACTCCATTTCTTCTCATAGCTTGGCTTGAGTGTTGTAAGTGCTCTCGATTGCCATCCCTAGACACACTTTTAATAATCTACTCACTGTTCCTCCATTTTTTCATAACAACAAAAAAGGACGATGAATAAATTGGTGCTAATTCGGCATGCTAACGTCAATACCAATAAATTTAGATTTTAATTTGCAAAAAATCGTTTGTAAGAAGTTAGAAGTTTACAATTTCTAGTAGTTAGTGTACCTCACACATTTAGCATGCTTACAATCTAGTAAAAGGAAAACAAAATTAGAGAGATATAATTCAATTTGTAAGAATTAGAGCGCCTCACATACTTGATAGGTGTAATTTTTACTAATTTAAAAGTAAGGAAAACTATAATATAATTTCAACATTTAATATGTTTTAGGAATATCTTCTCATCCTAAAAAATAAATTTATATTAGGAAATAAATATATTGATATATTTGTTATAATAAGAGGTGCTTTCTCCTTTTTAAATAAAGTTGTAAAGTAATATATTTATTTTAATATTTTATTTTAAAAAATTAGATAGATATTAATTATTTTTTATAGGTTTACTTTTGATAAATGCACATCAAATTAAATAATCAAGTAATATAAATTTTAACAAAAGAAAGCTATTCGTAATTTTTTTTTGGTACAGTAATTTAAAATGCCATTAATTTTAAAATGTACAAATTTTTGCACTCCATAACTTTATATTTGCATTCTGTCATTAATGTTTTTTAAAATGTAAATGAAACAAGTATCCTCAACTTTAATAACTTTTTTTTTTAAATTTGTCACACTTTTTCTTTAATATTTCTAAATTTTGAATGGCACAAATATTCTCAATTTAAATATTAATCTATTTAATCCTAGCCTCCTCTTTTTCTTTCAATTTTCACTTTTTTTTTCCTTTTCTAGCCGTTCATCTTCCTTAAGTAAGAAGGGGTGATTTTTGATTATTATTGGCCTAAAATCACCCCTCTACACATCTTTTTATCAATTTATTTTTTAAATAAGTAGTTATTCCACATAAATTTAGATTTTATTTTATTTTTTCTGATTTCGTCATCTTGTTGCGACGTATGATTATCGTTGTCTTGTTACAACGTTTTGTTTTCCGTCTTATTGCGGCTTTTTCTTTGTGTGGGCGATTCAGACAGGTAAAGTATATTCGATAAAACAGAGACAACGAATCAGATTACAATCGTCAGTATGTTACAGAACTGGAGTCATAAGTATTCTACTCATTATAGTATTATAAAATTTTTAGGCTTTGAACCGATTTATTATGCTATTAACCTGGGTGTTATTTTTTTTTTTTTATTTTTTTTTTTTTTTGAGAATACCTGGGTGTTATTTCATTCTCTATGGTTTTTAGTGAATACATATCTGTGTTTCTATCGATATATTGCTAGTTTGAATCAATAGAATTATTTTTCTTTTAAAAAAAAATATTAACCTATTTATTACTTATTAAATATTAAACCATATTTATGAAAAAAATTCTTAATACATTTCTTTTTACTTTTTATTTTAAAAAATTAAACTTAATATTTTTTGTACCATAGTTTATTCCCATTTTTAAGTGTTAGTAATAGATTATTCGAGGAGTTTGAAACTTTAATAAATTTTTAAAATTCCATTTAAATTTTTAATTTTATTTTTAGATATAAATTGAAATTTAATTTAATTTATTTTTTATCCCTCCATCATTGTATTAAAAAAGAAAATTTTAATTATTAAAATAATTATTATTAATTTTGATTGCTAAATTTTTATATTTTAGTAGTATAGAAAAATACTTCTTAAAATAAAATAATGTAATATAAAAATAAAAATATTTATTTATTTATTTAGTATTAAAGTATAATTTATGTATCACCTTGTAAAAATTTGTGAAATTTTATGAATAAATATAAAAAGATATGTTAAATCATTAAGCATCAAAATATTAATATGTGTGTGTTATTTTTATATAAATAACATATTAATACCATTTTTTTTAAATATAGTACGTCAGTTAATTATATAAATTTTTTAATCTGAAAATACTTTTAATTAATAAAAATTAATGATACTTTATTTTAGTAAAAGTTGTAATTTATTTAATATTCTGGATCTGCTTTTTCAGGATGGAATAGGAGTGTCAACTCCTAGAAGCTGTATTATTTAGTTTTCTTTGGCTTTACCTTTCCCACTAATGCAAAAAAAAAAAAAATAGAAAGACTTAATTTTTTTTTAAATTATAATAAAGTAAGATATTATAAATAAAAATATTTGTATTATAAAATATTAATTATGAGATGTGGATTTAAAATAGCAAAGTGCAAAAATTCTCACTGGATTTTAAAATGGATGAAGCATGTGCATAGAGAATAAAAAAGTACATATTGTTCGAAAAAAAAAAGAGAATAAAAAAGTACATTGGCCAAAAAATAAATAAATAAATAAAAAGTATAGAATAAAAGTGGAGCATCGATTTTTGTATAAATCACATCACATTACATGTGATAAAAAAAAAAATGAGAGACATAATGAAGATTCAAATTAGGGTCCCACAGATTGTCGCAGCGCTGGGCTGGGATGCGTCGGCCTGTCGGCAGTCTCTCGCACCAAAACCGCGTTACCCAATTATTATTAGGGCTAATTACTTAAAAAAAAATATGAAATTTACGAGTTTTAAAAATTTTTATACATTCTTTCAACTTTTAATTAAAAAAGCTTGAATTTTATAATTTTTAATAATTTTAATATATTTTTTTAAAATTTATAAAAAAAATTATAAATTTTTTAATTTTTAACATTTTTAACATGTTTTTTTTAAAAAAATTTTGTTAAAAAATTGTTAAAATTTATAAAGTTTAAGATTTTTTTAGATAATTAGACCAATATTAAATTATTTTTGTTCAATTAATTTTTTAACATCTTATAAAATGTTGTATTATTTAATGTTGATATGGCACCAAATTGCTTTTAGTTAAAAAAAAGAAGAAGAGAATTTAATGAGTTAGTAAAAATTATTCTTCTTATAATATACCATTTTAAAATAAAAAATAATATTTCAATTTGTTATAAATTTGAAATCATTTATATGACACCGAAATAAATTTTTAATTAAAATATTTTAAAATTATTAAAAGGTTTAAAATTTAATCATCTTAAAGTGAAAAAAATATTTCAGTATCATATAAACAATTATAAACTTATAACAAATTAAAATATTATATTTTTATTTTAAAATAGCATATTTTAAGGGGAAAATTTTTGCTAACTCATCAAATTCTTTTTCTTTTTAAATTAAAAAAGTGTTTAGTGTTATATTAACATATATAACATTTTATCATAAATTAAAATATTGATTACACAATTATAGTTTAATATTAAAATAGAAATTTTTATTGATAAATTTTTTAAAAAATGTACTAAAATTGTTAAAGTTGTAAAGTTTGTGATTTTTTTTATAAAATTTTAAAAGAATGTATTAAAATTGTTAAAATATGTAAAGTTCAAGATTTTTTAAATAAAAATTGAAAAAACATGCTAAAATTGTTAAAACTCGTAAAGTTCATAATTTTCTAAGTAATTAGGCCTTATTATTATTAATAATCAATTATAATTATAATTTTGAGAACTTATTATTATTATTGTATAGTTTATGGATTTTTTTTAGCAATAAATTTTAATGAGTAATCTATATTGAAAAATTAAATACCTAAGCTTTATTTAAGGAGTACTTCTTAAAATTTTAATATTGTTATATTAACATATTGCAAATTTATTCTTTATTTTTACTTTTAAATTTTATTTTTTATTTATTATACACTTTGAATTGATAAAATTATAAAATAAAAAATTAAAATGTAACAAAATTTTAATAAAAAGCATATCATATTATAGCCTTTTTTTTTGTTAATTGATATTATTTATTTTAAATATTTTATATTACTAAAATAATAAAAAAAGTTGAAACTTAAAATAAAATTTTGGGGCTTTTATAGGTTACCAATTCTATTTTATAAAATTTAGGGGGAAAATTTATGTATTTAGCCAAATTATTAATCAGTTCATTTTAAAGTGGTAATAACTTTTTTTTGAAAAAATGCTACTCATAAGAGCAATGTTTCAAGGAATATTATTATTATTATTATTATTTGCCCATGAGCCCCACGCAAACCTTTGTACTCTTTCTAACATTTGACATCTTTGTAGACTCTTTCATTTATTTATTTTTTTATAACATATATTTTTCTTTTCATTTTGGAAAATTATAATTTTAATGTCTAAATTTTTTAATTTTTTCTATTATAATATCTAATATTTTTTTCTAATCAAAATTTAGAGTTATAGTCCAATTGCTCAGAATGGTGCGATGAGTGAGCAAAATTAGAACCCGCCTACAGCCTAATCACATGCCATATCAAAAAAAAAAAAAAAAAAAAAATTGAAACAACAAATTTAACCCTCTTCTTCTTCGTTATCCCTCCAATTGCCCTCCCTCGACTTCCTACTCCACCTACACCACCGCCACCTACGAATTGAAAAAATAAAATAATAATAAAAGATACTTGTTTCCTTTACCCTCCACCACTTGGTTCAAGTGATTAAGGAAATAACTTATGATCTCAAGGTCATGAGTTCAAGTCATAGAGACGATAAATGTTGAGCCACAACACTTATTTCTCTCTAAACTGTGAAGATGACACCCAGAAATCTGAAACAAAATTGAAACATAAAATCCCAAATTTAGAAGAAAACAAAACCATCCCAAAAAAGAATTTAGAAAAAGAAATAAAACCCTCTTGTAGTTATCATAGAAGTTCAGGTTTCAGTCATACTCCACCTTTCGACTATGGTAATAAAATTATACAAAAGCAGAGAACTTGAAAGTGAAAATTTATCGCCATTTTGTTCCTTGGAAATTTACTTGTTATTTTTTGGTTTTGGTGGTGGTCAACAAATGCTGAATTTGAAGTGAAGTGAGGTAGATGTGGCAGTGTTTGGAAGCAGGGATGCATGTCACCGAGGAAGGAGTTAGCGTGTCCTCTGCTTTGAGCTAAGAGATCTGAATTGCCATATTTTGCAAATTTTCAATCTGGTTTATTTTTTCTTTTTTCATCGGATTTTGCCCATAAATCATTGGTGGTGGCGGTGGAGGCAGAGGTGGAGTAGGAAGTGGACGGAGGGCAGAGGAGAACCAAATTTGTCATTTTAATTATTGTTGTTGACATGGCATGTGGTTCTAATTTTGATCAGTCAACATTTCGACATATTGACTAATTATTAAAATAGAAATGAGCAACTTTATTAAAAAAAATGTTGAAACACTAAAATAGAAAACATTAAAGAATTGATGTACCAAAAATGCAATTTTCCCTTTCATTTTTAAAAGAATATCGAACAACAAATTGGGGTTTGGTTGCAGAAAGAAAGGAAGAAGAATCTCATCATTCTATGAAGAAGAAGAGGAAGAACTAAAATAAGTTTAGATTTCGATTGCATTTACCCAACTCTCTCTTTCCTTTTTTTATTTTTCTAATTTTTTTTAAACACCCAATTGGCTTTTGCTTCTTTTTCTGCATCGAACAAAAACGAATTCAATTGATCTGTTCGAAACTCCTCCTTTTTTCTTAACTCCCAATTGGGTTTTGCTTCTTTTTCTCCATCGAACAAAAAGGAATTCAATTGATCTCTTCTGGATTTTGTAGTATGTCTCCGTTAAATGGTAATGTTCACTGTAATGGTACATCACCAGGAGGAGATAATACTAAGAATTACATAGAGCATCAGGTCTCCAAAATGGATACACTTGCTGGTGTTGCCATCAAGTATGGAGTTGAGGTAAATGTTTTTTTTTTTTGGTAAAAATTTTTGTTCTTAATATTTAGTTTCTGTGTCCAACTGGGTCTTTCTAAGCTTTAAAATTTGTTGGGGTTTTCGTCCTTTTTAGAATATAGCACCCAGACGAGATGAGATGAGATGAGATGGATACAGTCAAAATGTGCTTATTTGATGGTTTTGAAGGGTAATCGATACTGGGTTTAAGCGTTTGGATATTTGTAACAGGTGGCTGACATCAAAAGGTTGAATGGGCTAGCTACTGATCTTCAAATGTTTGCTTTAAAGACGTTGTTTATACCACTACCAGGAAGACATCCCCCTTCTCCCGTTTTGTCTAGCGGTTCTAGTTCTCCAGGGTAAATAGCCTTTTGCTTTCTCTTCTCTCTTTATATTTCATTCCTCTTTGCTGCAGTTCATGTTCTTTTATTCTATGAGGTGGTGTGGACTACTTTACGAGAGATTTCATTGCTGCATTTTTGTGTAACTACTATACTAACATACTGAAATTTAAGATGCCTTAGCATTGAGAATATACACCATATTTCTTATACGCTAGCTTCTGTATTTGAATAAAGTATATAGCGGCATGCATATTGCATCTATAATTGTGTTGAGTTGCCATGTCAACCTTCTTCTAATTGTGCTGGTTAGAAGCAAAATTTTCTGCTAAAGTAGCATCCATGTTGGAACTGCTTCTATTTCGTTATTTTAATGGTCATTAAATGTTTATTTCAAGAGATTGCTCTTTTAAACACACACATGCAAGGGGAAAGAAAGGAGGGGAGGGGGAAACCTCCTACAAGCAAGATGCACATGAAGGCAATAATTGTGCTGCTATGTGTTCTTTTTGTTTTCTTACCTCAAAATGACAGCTACACATGGTTAAGGATATTCATTTAGTCATAAACACATAATCCTTCTAAGTTGATGATCAAATGAAGTGTTTACTCCTAACTGAAATACTATGTTATCCTTTTTGGACTTTTTGCCTGATGCTTTTGAAAATCTTGTGAGCAAGTCCTTTTTGATGGAAAATTATTTTAGTAACCTCTAGCTTTGCCCATAATAACAAGTGAAAAAATACAAAATTACTGAATTATAACTAGGATTCCTCTGTAATTAAATTTTTTCAAATTGTAATTGATTCACTCAATTTCACATGAAATGGAATACCATTAAAACATTTTTGCACAAAACATCTCTTGATTTAGCACTGAAAAGTTTTAACATAGTGGACTATGGTCCTCAAATTTAAATTCTAATAGAATTCATCATTCAGAATACCTAGCAGAGACTTCTAATGGTATGTGAGCTGTGTTGCTGAAGAAAAATGAATCTTCAACATTATGATATAGTTTTGAAAGATTCTATTCATTTTCCATTAACTCTGTTAGTGGAAAGTTTGAGGACAATATTGCTAAAATGCTATGAGCTCGAAGTTGAAATTCATGTGTATTCCATCAAAATATCTTGTTACAATGAACAATTGGATGAGGTTGTGTGCATTTACAAAGGTTTATAATATTCTTCAGACATAAAAGTCAACATTTTTAATCCCCATGAAATTGAGTTAAAATAATACTGAAAGCACTAAAGCCTTCTTATTGAAGCAAAGTCGGGCTCAATGTGTTCAAGATCACTTTTAAATCATGGCGCCGTGGTTAAAAATGTAGAGCATGAGATATTAATTGTCAAAAGGTATATACTCTTAACCAATAAAGGAGTGCATTTTTCTAACCGTCAACAAGGGTACTTAAGATGACTTTGGCTGAATCAATAAAAGCTGAGGCAATTCCTTGTTATTTGTGGGCAAGAAACATGAAGGCAATGCCTAGCTTCTTTTTCCCAACTGATTCTACAAAAAGGGTACAAATCAGAGCATCATTGTAATGATACATACTAGTAGAAGGATCTGGTTTCTTTAGCTTTAGTGATTGAGGAAAAGTATGAAGCTCTGGTGCAAGCATGCAGTAAATGTTGAATGCTGAGAGGCTGATTCAGATTGAATGCCACAGATCTAGTGATATAAGTTTCATGGATGTTGATAAAGATTAGAGTTTCTAGGATTTTGTACATGAGAAACTAGAGAGTTAAATGCTTTGAATTGTATAATTTGTATTTGACTTTTTCAATTTATATGTTCTTTAGCCAGTCCTAATGCACGTGTAATATGGTGCATGTTTGCTTTGATAAAATTATTGATTTACTGATGATATTAGTGGTTTGAGGCTAATAATTTGTTTTGGTGTAAACTAACTAGTATGGTTCTAATTTTATTGATATTTTTAAACTAGTGCTTACTTTTCTAAGGCAATTTCATGGTGCTGTGGTCCTCCAATAGATTGGAGCTTGTGGGGTTCCTTTCTGTTTTGACAGCATATGCCATCCTATTCTATATCATAAAATCAAACAGAAATATAAATAAAACTATCTAACTGATAAGTCCATTGTTTTGATGCTACATGTGCTAATTGCTATTCTTAAAAATAGATAAAGTGACACCTGCCATTCCAAAAGCAATAAATTTGCCAATAAGACTATAGAACCCACATCCTTATCTACTTTGTTGTGGTTATCAATATTTTTGCTTTAGATGTTTAAAACTGGGGTATTTGAGTATTTCTTTCAATTCTAATTCAACAAAAGTTTGTAATGGTTGAATGAAGTATCAATCTATAATGTTTTAGTCAAAGCCTATTAAGCTGTCAGTTAATTTAATTGTTGAACATGTGTCAAATAACACTTGAGCTTTTCGGCACACATTTTGGCTGCAGCTTCCTTTTAGACACATTTTGATTGCACCTGCCAGGGGTCTCCATCATGCTGGGTTGACTTCACATCATTGCTGCCCTCAAGAATTTATGTCTGTGCTTATTCTCTGATGTGCTTGATTTAATTGCCAATGTTGTTATTGCTGGAACTGGCAATTATGAAAAGAAGAGCTAAATGTACAAGTCAATTGAGTATTGTGCCTTTTCTGCTACTTTGTGGCTTAGTTGGATGGAGAGAAATGCAGACATTTCAGAGGATTATTTTTTTCACACTTTTATTTGAAATGAGTTGGTTTTTTTTTTTTTTTTTTTTTTCCAATTTTTTGTGCACTCTTGCTTGATGCTTTTTGGGACGTTTTTAGAGTACTGCCTGTGAGTATTCAGTGGGATTGGATGATGCTACTTTTATGGCCTTTTCGTGTGTGTGTGTGTTTTGTGCTTGTAAGGATAGTTGGATATCTTTTCCTGCACATTAGGATATCTGTTCTTACTCTTTATCAAACAATGTAGCCTTTCATCAGAAATTGGTAAGCTACTCTGTTTTAAAATGGAAATCCCATCCTTCTGCAAATAGCTGACAGGAAACAATCTAAACATTAAGGACATTTTCTCTCTGAAATACTTCATTTATTGTATTCATGGTGTTGTGTTTAGCATTCGCTTGACATCTGCAAATAACTAATAACTTCCAGAGTTGAAAAAAAAGAAAAAGGAACCCTCAAGATTTTTGTAGGTCTAAAGAACTAATAACTATTAACCAGACTTGCAGTGACTACTAATTTTAGAACTGTTTCACAGGGGGAGCAGCAATGATAAAACACCATCAAGACCTCGCTACTCCAACGTGTTGGATTCATTTGAGTCCTTAAAATTGAAATCTACCCAGCAGAAGGTTTCTCCAGCTATGAGCACTCTACGGAAGTATTATGGTCTTAAATCTTCAAATCACAATGGTGCAGCTGAAGGCATGGAGATGGCTGTCTACAACACAGGGAGTTTGGATTACCTAACTGAGGGCCTGCTGCCAAATAAAACTTCGCCAATCTCTGGGTCACCATACCACAATCTCAAATCACTGAATTTTGCTAATGGTACATCACCAGAAGATGGTATCATGGTAGATTACATACCACTTGCAGAAGCTGGAGATGGAGAAGCTGAAAAATCCAGTGAGAAGTCTGTCCGAAGACGCCAGAAATCTGAAGCAGATTTTAGAGCTGGCACACCAGAAAAGTTGTTGAAGGAAGAAAATAGTGGCGGAAGTAGTAACTTTTCAGCTGTGACAGGAAAGGGTTTGGCCATGAGACCTAAATCAGCAAGCCGAGCAATGCTCTCCTCCGAAGCAGAGCCAGGATGGTTGAATTCTATTCCAGTAGGTCTGGGAGATTCTGTAATTACTGATGGACTGACTGGAGTACGTAAATCATCAAGCACACCAAGCCTGCATGACCAGGAGAACAGTAATTCCTCTTCGGTTTGGCCAACTTCAAAGTGGAGTTTGAAATCAGACTTGCAAGCTCTCTCAACCGCAGCAATTACCATACCTATATTTGATGGCTTACCAAAGCCAATATCTGGACGTAGGAGCAAAGCTGCCCTTGATTAGTGTGATCAATTGCACATTCTATTGGATTTTTTTGTTCTGTATTTTGATCAAATGGGAATGGAGTATCAAAGCCACCCACTATCATGCTGTATGGCTGCAAATGGAAATTGAAAGTGGAACAGCCAAAGAAACAGAAAGGTAAGAAAGTACGGTATTAGGTTATTTGTTTGAGGGCAAAAGAAAAAAAAAAAGCTTCAAGAAGGCTGAAATTGTCATTCTTACAGCTTTCCATTGGTCTATTTTAACAGGGTGTTCGATTCATGATCAATAATAATCTCAGTAGTTATATAATGTATACAAAAGCCATATTTGTGTTATGCATACTCACTAAAAATGCATTTATTTAATTGTTTCATACAGTTGCATTCGTCTTTTTTGGGGGTGTATATATATATATATATATATATTATCGTGTTGAGTTGATTGCTTGCGCATGTGTATATATATATATTATCGTGTTGAGTTGATTGCTTGCGCATGTGTTATTGTGTTTCGTTCATGAAGTGATTTTAAGATCTCGAATTTGGATGTTACTCCTTGGAATGGTGTTGGCTCAACAAATCTCATATACGATAAAATCTTGAGCAAATTACTTTTTCCCCTATCCAGGTGATTCTCATGTGAGCAGCTACAAGTATTAGTATGTATTCATACATGGGAAAAATGCATGAATGCAAATGAATGTGCAAGGAGAAATACAAATATTACACAAATAAGATCACACAGTCCCAACTCAATTTCTCTTTTAGGTGGGCTTATCAGAGCATCAACGGTGGACGAACCGGCTCATATATACTATGAAAAAGAAAATTAACATACATGAAAATTTCACTAAATGAAGCGATTGCATGGTGTTAAAACTTTTATTCTTTTGTTTGCTTTTAAATTTATTTGAGTTCATTATTTCTTGTTGTGGAGAATGGAAATGTTGGTGGTGGACGATAAACATGGAGTTTGGTTCTAAGTTGAAATTGAAGGTCCCTTTTTTTTATTCAAATCCTCAAAAGGGCTAAAGAAATTGAATGGCCCCACAGCAAACCCTCAATTCCTTTTTTTTTTTGTCATATGAAGTTTTTCTATTTTTATTTTATTTTATTTTAATTAAATGGCCCCACATCAGTAAATGATAACAAAGATACTAGCGGTGTTTAAGCTTTGTTCAAATGTACCTAATTCAATAACATAAAAAGTACATTTGTACCTCAAAAAATATAAAGTGCCAATGTGAGAATAAGGATAAATATTAAAGTCATTTTTGAACTTTTTCTCTATTTAAAACATGAATATCTTGCAAATGATTTTTAGTTTAAAGATTTGAAGGTTTGAAGCAAAATTTTCAGTTTAAAGACATGAAAGGTCTGATGCAAATTTTTAATTTAAAGACTTTGAGGGTGTGTTTACTTATAGAAAACTACTCCAGTTTTCTAGAAATTTTTTAAAATGAAAACAAAAAATAGAACTTTATGTTTACTTTGATTGTTTTTACAAAAATCTTACTTGAAAAAAGTTTTCACCACTTTCAGAATTTTAAAAGAAAAGTGGAAAACAAGTTTTTGTTGTTTTCAAAAATTTTCTTCAGTAAAAGTATAAAGTGAAAACACAGTGTTTTCATTTGCAAATACACTATTTTCATTACGGCGTCTTTATTATTTTATTTATTTATTATTTATTACTTTATTTTAGTATTAGAAAATAAAATAAACTCTACTTTTCAAACCCTACATTATCTCTCTACTTTGACATGTATCATTATCTCTTTACTTTGAAAAACAAGTTGTAGATGAGAATAAATAAACATATTTTTTTGTTTTCAAAAAATGAAAAATAGTTTTCAATTTCTAATTAATAAACATGTTTTACAAATTTTCTATGAAAATGAAAAGTTTTCATTTTCTTTGAAAATTGAAAAATGAAAACAGAAAATAATTTTCTACAAATAAATGCACCCTGAAGGTCTAATGCAAAACCATCATTTTCTTTCTCATTTTTGAAAAAAAAAAAATCATGTTTAAAGCCTATGTGTAGGTGGTGGGGTTTAGCGCGTGCCCAAGTGTTGGCGACCACAGCATTGTGTCCGGCCTTCGGCCCGCGTGAGAAATATTAAATAGGTCTAAAAAGCCTACTCGGAGATGGAGTCGCCACTCGGGTGAAATCCGGGACACTTATACGGCAACTGGATTCCACGGAGGTTCCCAGAAGCCGTCATCAGAGAATGGGTTCGGAAACTGGGTATGGATGTTTGAATGTCCACCCGATCTTACGATCAGCCTCCGTTTGTGTTCGTGATTTATTATCTTTTGATTATTCAATTGTTCCTTTTATTTACATGCGAATTGGATTGCCTTCAATCAATGATCAATTTTATTAAAGTTCAAGTGTGCACATTAACCACGTCTCATGCAATTTAATTCGATTGCTCACAAAAGTAAAAGTTAAAATACAAACATGCATTCCAAATAATGGGGGAGGGATTAGGGATTACATCACTTTATGCAAACAATATAATAATTCTACCTCTCAAGAACTAATTAATACAAATTAGTGATTCAAGAATCACTCTTACGAATCCCTGCAAAATAAATGTTCACCCTTTCCCACAAAC
>CATIWK010047537.1:0-17504 GCA_949634005.1 Mallotus japonicus | reverse complement strand
ACTTATATTTTAATAGGCTGAATATCTATTATAAATTATGTGAATATAATGTAGCTTTTCTTTGATAGTTTTTAACCAGTTATTTTTAGCCTATTTTTAATCTAACAAATTAAAATTCTATATCATAATTCAGAAAATCTTAGCTTCCAAAAAAAAAAAAAAAAAAAAAAAATTCAGAAAATCTTCATACAGGATTCTAAGACTATACCAATAATATTTTAAAATTGGAAAATGATTCCTGTCGCTGTTAGCGACAGGAATAGTACCCTCGCTGGGAGGGCATATTATCAATATGCCCTCCTTGTTTTATTTTATTTTTTTCATTTCATTATTAAAAAAAAAATTTTACAAGCTATGGGTGTTTAAATTTTTACACGACAGGTTCATCCATGTGCAATTAGATTTTAGATTTTAAAAAAAAAATTCCTAAAAAAAAATTTTTTTACAGACTACAGGTGTTTAAATCATTGCACGACGGGTTTACCCATGTGCAATTTAGGTTTTAGATTTTTAAAAAAAAAATTTATAGATTACTAGTGTTTAAATTCTTGTACGACGGATTCACCCGTGTACAATTAGGTTTCAGATTAAAAAAAATTAATTGAATTTAAAAAATCAAAAAATAAATAACAAAAAAAGGGGCCAAAATCGTCATTTGACCCCTAAATTTTTTGTCGCCTAGCTACCCGCGAGGTCGCGGGTAGCGACACTTATCGGTGTCCATATATATATACTAGTAAACAATCAGTGTTTCACACATGAATAAAATTTTTTTTAGACTCGTGATATATAGTAAATAAACTATTAAATATTTTATTATTATTATTATTATTAAAAAATAAAAGTTTTAAAAATAATAATAGTGTTATTTATTTATAAAAATTTGATATTAACTTAATATAAATATCATTCATTACAATTTTGATAAATTTTTTATTTAAATAATTATATAATATTCCTTCAATATTTTTTATAATTAATTTTTCTCAAATCTATAACTAATTTCATTTAAAAAAATATTATGGTCATAATTAATCATCATATAATAAAAAAATATTAATTATTTTTAATAAAAATTCAAAAATAATAAAGTTATATTTTCTTTATATAAAAATTTAAATATTACAACCCAATTAAATTTATAATTTATTACAATTTTAGTAAATTTTTTATTTGAGCTATGACACTTTATTTCTTCAATTTTTTTAATTTTAACACTTTTATTTAATAAAAAATTAATTTAATTCAATTTTTTTTAAGTTCAACTAATAAATAAATGATAAATATTAATTAATATAATTTTAACTCTTTTTTGTTAAATTTTAAACATACTTTCAATTAAATTAGAATTATATGTTAATTAATTTTATTTTCTTAGAGATAAAATATAAGTTAACCTAGTTAAAATAAAAAATATATTTTCAATTATATTAGAATTACATTAAAAATTAATTTAATTTTCTTAGAGATAAAATAAAAATTAACCTAATTAAAATAGAAAACATACTTTCAATTATATCATAATTATATTTTAATTTATTTATTTTTTATTAGAGATAAAATAGAAGTTAACATAATTATAATTGAAAATATACATTCAATTAAATTAGAATTTTTATTAGAGATAAGATAGAAATTAATCTAATTAAAATAGGAAACATACTTTCAATTAAATTAGAATTATATTTTAATTAATTTAATTTTTATTAGAGATAAAATAGAAGTCAACCTAATTAAAATTAATAGGAAATAGACTTTTAATCAAATTAAAATTATATTTTAATTAATTTAATTTTACTTTTATTAGAAAATGTCTAAATCATTTAGATATATTATAGATATAGTAAATAAACAATTAAAAATATTATTATTATTATTAAATAAAAGTTTTAAAAATAATAACAATGTTATTTATTTATATAACAATTTAATATTAACTTAATATAGTTATAATTCGTTACAATTTTTATAAAATTTTTTATTTAAATAATTATATGATATTACTTTAATTTTTTTTATAATTAATTTTTCTCAACTCTAGAACTGATTTCATATAAAAAAATATTATGGTCATAATTAATCATAAGATAATAAAAATTATTAGTTATTTATTAATAACAAATTTAAAAATAATAAAAGTTATACTTTCTTTATATAACCATTTAAATATTACAACCCATTAAACTTATAATTTATTACAATTTATTAAATTTTTTATTTGAGATATGACACTTTATTTCTTTGATATTGTTAATATTAATACTTTTATTTACACAAAAATTAATTTATTGTAATTTTTAAGTTAAACTAATAATTAAATGATAAATATTAATTAATTTAATTTTAACTCTCTTTTTTGTTAAATTTTATAAAAACATCTAAAAATGATAATTATACTACTTTTCTTACAAATATACTTTCAAACAAATTATATGCTCTATTTTTTATTTTTTTTATTTTTAAATTATTAAAATAGAAAATATACTTTTAATTAAATTAGTATTACATTTTAGTTAATTTAATTTAATTTAATTTTTTTAGAGATAAAATACAAGTTAACCTAATTAAAATAGGAACATTTTTTTTTTTGAGTAAAAGGTTGGAGTCCAGAAATCAGATAACGCACCCAAGTATCTCAACTAGGTTGACACACTCTTAGCGTAGACTTCATTTTTCTGATGTCCAAAATTTATTAATAAGAAAAATAAAAAAGAAACAAGGGGTCCAAAAAACAAAAGGCAGCAGCCTCTACAAAAAGAAAAAGAAACTAAGAAAATCTATAGTGAATTCTCCTACTGTAGTCATTACAAATAGAAGAATTACAAAAAGATGGAATAGAGTCCCACCAAGTAAAAGAAGTAGCAGAAACACCAAACTTTGCCAACAAATCCGCCATGGAATTCCCTTCCTTGTATATATGAGAGACCCGAAATCGCATTTGAGAAACCTGATGAAGACAATGCAACCATTGGGCTCTACTTTCAATTAAATTAGAATTATATTATAGTTAATTTAATTTTTATTAGAGATAAAATAGAAGTTAACCCAATTAAAATAGGAAATAGACTTTCTATCAAATTAAAATTATATATCAAATTATTTATTAATTTTTAATTTATTAAAATAGAAAATATACTTTTAATTAAATTAGAATTACATTTTCATTAATTTAATTTAATTTAATTTTTTTAGAGATAAAATACAAGTTAACCTAATTAAAATAGAAAACATACTTTCAATTAAATTAGAATTATATTTTAGTTAATTTAATTTTTATTAGAGATAAAATAGAAGTTAACCTAATTAATTAAAATAGGAAATAGACTTTCTATCAAATTAAAATTACATATCAAATTAAAATTATATTCTAATTAATTAAATTTAATTTTTATTAATGAATGACGAAATTATTCAATTTTTATATAATAATGAGTGAAGACTTTTTCGTAATTCCCACCCCCTCCCCCCTCGCGTACGTACATATATATATATTGATTGAACAAAGTTGTCGTATATATTTAAATTGAAATTTTTTTATCTATTCCTCTACTTTATAAGTGAATTTATAACATAAGCATATATATTTTATTTTTATTAATTAAATATAGAATACTTAAATTACAGGGGACTTTTGTAATGCCCTGAAGGTATAGATACCTTTAATTTTTTAGTCATTGGATTAAAACTTAAATTATAGGCCATTAGATTAAAATTGAAAAGAAGATCTACAACCTATAGAGAAAGTTATCTTCACAGTTAATAAAAATATTTTTTAATGTAATTTTTTTTTTAACGATCCTAGTTATAACTTATATTTATGATATTGTCATTTTTAAAACTGATAGACTAAAACATAATAAATGGTGAACCAAAAAATAATAAATGGTTGACCACAAAATATTAAATAAAAAAATATACTAGAAAATATAATTTTCCCTAATTTTTGTAGTGGTTAATCACACAATATCACAAAATAATAAGTAAAAAAAACAAAAGAGCATATATTTTACTAAATTCTCGTATTATAAAAAAAATATAATAAAATGATACATGGTTGACCACAAAATGATATAAATTGATTTTAAAATGATATAGGTTGACCACATACCATAGAAAATCAATTCTCAAAATTTTGATATTTATTTTTTAAAAAATTAATTTTATGATTTAATAAAAATATTATAATTTAATTAGTTATATAAAAGTTGTTTTCTGTATATCATTAATAGTGTAAGATTACAATATATATAATTGACAAGAGAGGTGTTTGAGTTACAACCAACTACATATGCAAAACTGAATAACTAAAATTAGTTTGCTGTTTATACGCCCCTGCAAACCAATGGATGTGAGGATGGTAAAAGTCGCACCTTGGAGGTGATGTGCTGGAACGGACGAATGGCCAGTGGTTGAAATTAGATAAAAATTTATTATAAATTAATATATATATATATATATATATTAGATAAAAAAAATGCATTTAATAGTTTAATAAATGTTAAAAATAAGAGCTTAGTTGAAAATTGTTCTATTCATTTTTTAATATTTTTTTAAGAAAATCCATAATTAAAAAATTAAATTAAATTAAATAATAAAGACCTTAGCACATTTTCATAGAGTAGCTCTAATGGATCATACTCAATGAACTATATTGCCCTAACTTTGAGTCCGATTATGCTCTTAGTAAATTACAGTTCGGTCCATTGATCCTTGGATCAAATTTAATGAGCCTAATTTATAATTTTATAATCTAAACAGTCTTGATCCATTAATTAGTCCTAAATAGATGTTTACCTCATTTGACTCTAAATAAATCTATTTATATCTAGAGTTCACTGCAGAAGTAAATGACTTTTTTTTTAATCTAAATAACCGGTATCCAAAGTTCAACTCTTTTTTTTAAAAAAAATGATTGGTATTTAAAGTTCTGAACTTTGATTAATTTAATTCGATCCAGGCAAGACCACAAGGGCGGCAAAATTTTCTAAACAACTAATTTAAGGTGACTGCATATCCTAGTACTCAAACCATAAGGGCGACAAAGATTTTCAACAATTAATTTAATGTTACTATATACTTTAGGATTCGAACCTAAGATAGCTTAAGCGAGAACAACTTAATGCGAGCTAATCTCAGTTGTTATTCTATAACTTTGTTCGCTCAACATGATTTTCTATAGATGACAGTTGTTGTTCCAGTAACAATCACCATTCTTTTTAAAAAACTTTTGCTTCAGCCTCATGGCTAGTCTTCTCTTTAATATCTTGTACAATGACCACATACCATCAATTAATAACAAGAATCCAATACCTAATCCACAATCTGCACCAGTCACGAAATGTCGTCCAAGTTTAAATCTCTATTCGTATAGCTAATAGCAGAAGCAACTAGAAGTTGAAGAAGTACTTTACAAAAAAGTAAAAGAACGATAATTAACTCTAATTATCTAAACGAAGAAATTTGCATGCCTATAATGATATTCCTGCTCTTAGGCCGAGATTTTTCGTAATAAATGAAATTTGGGTAGCACCTGCCGTAACGTTCAGAAGATTCAGCAGGACAAGAGCATCTGAAATTTGGTTTGCTACATAAGACTGCACATATAAAGCGGAATTGTAGCCTGGCAACAATTGATGCCATAGCAGCCAGTTGTATTAGCTCCAGCACGACAAATACACACACCTACTGTTAAACACTAAACACTCAAACAATCTTTATTTAAACTCTCAAACACTCTCACACACTTAGAAGTTTTACTTCCTTACACTTCTTCTTCACTCTTTTTCTTTTGGTATATAAACCTCTTTGCAAGAGGCCCTATTTATACTATTAGAGAATTAATCTAAACCATTCAAATAAACAAATACGATTAAACCCTAACCATACATTTATTTCAACTCTCACCAAACAACCAACTACTCTCATAAGTTTATTTCACAATAATTTCCACCCTATTTAATTATAATTCATATTTATCAATTATTTATCAATCAGATATAATAATGGAGAAAATTTTAGTGAACGTAGTAGTCCATCATGTAGAATTATAAACTTTTTAATTAAAATTATGAAACATATTACTCACTAAATTAACTTAGTTTTGACTCTTGAAAATAGAATAGCTAACTTATAGCTTGGCCAATTAGCTGACAGCTATAGCGAATAATATGTTGGAAGCTTGAGTGGAGATTCTTATTTGCTTTGGATATAGGAGAGATCCCGAACCATCACAGCCAAGAAGTTTTGATTGGCTGGTCCCCCATGGATGTTGCAAAGTTAATACTAATGGGGCATTCAGGCATAGTTTTTGGCTTTTTGCAGATGGCCACATAAATTCATTCTAATGCTTATGCTGGTGACTACATTAATGGTTGTGTATCAAAGATTGGAGCTTGTACTGTTTTAGCTGCAGAATTATGAGTTTGATATACATATGGATAAAGTTAAAGTTATATGTTGATACTAGCTAGCAATTATATATTACTATAATGCCTCAATTTTAATTTAAAAATTAAAAAAATAATAAATAAATAAATAAATTAGTTACAAGATATGAATTTTTAATTCATGGTATGATGAGTTCATCCATTTCGTTAAATTTTTAGATTCCATTATTTTAAATAGTTGTGTAATTAGAATTGGTATTCTTGAACTACTATGTAACTTTTTTGTATTATTGATCAGTAAATGAAGGTAAATTGTAATTAGTAAAAAAAAATTATCTTATCTAGCAATAGACATCACTAAACATCTATGGGCATCCTATACAGATATAGCCCTATTATTCACATAATGCAGTATAATGGTGAAAGCCGTAAAAGAAACTTGGCTGATATTGATGATTTTCCAGTTATATCTATGTATATGTGAAATTTTTGTTTAATAAAGAGATGATATAATTTAAGCATTAATGAATTGCACAACAGGGAATAAACTTCTCCTTTAAATTGACGATAGTAGAAATTAAACAGAGCAAATGAAGAAATATGTTTTACTCTTCTTTACATTAAGTGAGTAAGTACATATATATATATACACAAATTAGTATTCATTTTCAAAGCTATACAGTCTATACTACAGCTTGCATAATCTCCGGAAGTCAGCCTTGCTCTGCAACATAGTTGACAATTGCAACTTACGTATCTCTGCAGTCAACAATTGCAACCTGACAGTCTGTAACACTCCCCCTCAAGCTGGAGCATAGATGTTTATCATGCCCAGCTTGTTACAAAGATAATCAATCCGGATTCCATTAAGAGCTTTTGTAAAGATATCTCCCAATTGTTCTCCTGTCTTCACATATTCTGTAAAAATCAAGCCTTGCTGAATTTTCTCACGAACAAAATGACAATCAATTTCAATGTGTTTGGTTCGCTCGTGAAAGACCGGATTAGATGCAATATGAATTGCAGCTTGGTTGTCACACCATAATTTGGCTGGCATTGAGGCCTTGAGACCTACTTCATTAAGGAGCTGTTGTACCCACATTATTTCACATACAGACTGGGCCATAGCCCTGTATTCAGATTCTGCACTTGATCGGGAAACTACATTTTGTTTCTTACTTTTCCATGAAACCAAATTTCCTCCAACAAAGACACAATATCCTGAAGTGGATCTTCGATCTTCTTTACATCCTGCCCAATCAGCATCTGAAAAACACTCAATTTTATTATGACCATGATTGCTATACAGAATGCCACGTCCAGGAGCTCTTTTTAAATAGCCCAAAATTTGTTCTACTGCCTTCCAGTGATCAACAGTTGGAGATGACATGTACTGGCTAACCACACTAACTGAATATGCAATATCTGGACGGGTCACAGTAAGATAATTCAACTTCCCAACTAATCTTCTATATCTCTCAGGATCTTCAAACAATTCACCATCTTTTGTAAGCTGCAAATTAGGAATCATTGGAGTACTTTGTGGTTTAGTCCCCAATTTTCCTGTTTCAGATAGTAAGTCCAGTACATACTTTCTTTGAGATAAGAAGATTCCTTTCTTACTCCTGGTTACTTCAACTCCCAAAAAATATTTCAGTATTCCCAAATCTTTAGTATGAAACTGAGTATGGAGAAAGGATTTAAGAGATGAAATCCCTGTAGTGTCGCTACCAGTGATCACAATGTCATCCACATAGACGACTAATAGAATGATGCCACCATCAGATTTCTTATAGAAAACAGAATGATCAGGCTTACTCTTCATCATGCCAAACATCTCAATAGCCTGACTAAACTTGCCAAACCAGGCACGAGGACTTTGTTTTAAACCATATAAGGACTTATGAAGACGGCAGACTTTCCCATACTCCCCCTAAGCAACAAAACCAGGTGGTTGCTCCATATAGACTTCTTCCTGAAGATCGCCATGAAGAAAGGCATTTTTAATATCTAGCTGATGCAAAGGCCAATTATGAGTAGCTGCCATAGAAATAAAAAGTCGGATAGAAGTAAGTTTAGCAACAGGAGAAAATGTGTCAGAATAATCCACGCCATATGTCTGAGCGTATCCTTTAGCAACAAGTCGAGCTTTCAATCTAGCAACAGATCCATCAGGATTAACTTTTACTGCAAACACCCATTTACATCCAGTAGCCTATTTTCCTATAGGTAAATTTACTAAGGTCTAAGTACCATTGGCATCCAAAGCATTCATCTCCTTAATCATTGCATTACGCCATCCAGAATGTGCTAAAGCTTCATGAACAATTTTAGGAATAAAAACATAATCAAGAGATGCAATAAAAGAATAAGAAGAATATGACAAATAGTTATAGGAAACAAAAGAAGAAACTGGATAGGTGCATGTACGTTTACCTTCACAAAGAGCAATGGGAAGATCATCACTACGAACCGAATCTGATGACGAAGAAACTGGCTCATCAGGACATGGAGTAAGAGGATCAGGAATAGGTGCAGCAACAGGATTAGGAGTAGGATCATGAGGTTGTGTCCTACAGGAATATCTCTGTTTTATAGGAGGCTTAATAAGAGCTGAAGGAGGAGGAACAAAAGATGGTTTAACAGTATAGATTAGTAAATCATCATCCTCCCCTTGACGAGTAGGATATGAAGATGAAGAAAATGGTGTATGTTCTAAAAAGGTAACATCAGCTAACGCAAGGTACTTGCTAAGGCTAGGACAATAACACCTATATCCCTTTTGCAAATGAGAATATCCAAGAAATATACATTTCAAAGATTTAGGGTCAAGTTTTATAACCTGAGGACGGACATCCTGAACAAAGCAAGTACAACCAAATATCCTAGGTTAAATGGGAAACAATGTCTTATTAGGAAAGTGAACATGAAAAGGAGTCTCACTAGATAGGATCGAGGAAGGCATTCGATTGACCAAAAAACAAGTTGTAGAAACAGCATCAGCCCAGAAATGTTTGGGAACTTGCATTTGAAATAATAAAGCTCTAGCAATTTCAAGAGGATGGCTATTCTTTCTTTCAGCAACACCATTCTGAGAAGGTGTGTCCACACAAGATGTTTGATGAAGAATACCATGTTGGATCATATAATTTTGAAAATTTTCTGATAGATATTCCTTAGCATTATCACTTCTCAAAATTTGCATAGGCACACTAAATTGAGTTCGAATCTTAACACAAAAAGTAGAAAAATGAGAGAACAATTCTGAACAATTTTTCATCAAATATAGCCATGTCATTCAAGAATAATCATCAACAAAAGTAACAAAATATTTAAACCCAGGTTTAGATACAATTGGACAAGGACCCCCAAACATCAGAATGTACTAACTCAAAAGGAGCATTAGTTCGTTTATTGACTCTTGGACTGGAAGTAAGACAATGGTGTTGTTAAATGACAAGACACAATCTAAAGAGGACATGCTAGATAATCGAGTACAAAGTTTCTTTAAAATAAGAAGATAAGGATAACCAATCGGCAATGTGCTTTAAAAGAAGTGACAACTTTGGTACATACTATAGACTTTGGTATTTGTATACCAAGGATGTAGAGGACTCCAGACTCATGTCCCTTACCAATAATTTAATTCGTCATAAGATCCTGAAATAAATAATAATAATAATAAAATGAGACACAATAATTAAGAGTACGAGTGAGTTTACTGATAGAAATCAAATTAAAATAACTGACGTAGACTAAGAACAGAGGATAAAGAGAGTAGTGATGTGGGATTAATTATTCCAGATCCAATAACACAAGATGTTGAACCATCAACTAAAGTAACATGAGAGGTAGATTTATGTGACTGAAAGGTAGAGAATAAACTAGAATTACCTGTCATGTGATATGTAGCACCAGAATCAATGACGCATTTTGAAGAGGAGGAAACAAGATGTATTAGGTTTACCTGACTCAGCAAAGGCAATAACAAGATTGGACTGAGATTTCATTACTTTTTAAAGTTGTGTCAATCTGGCATCTACAGATATCATAACAGACTTTTCAAAGGTCTCAGAAGTATATGCAACATGGGTATGCCAAGCTTTCTGATACTGCAACTTCTGATAATCCCGCTTGATATGACCTAGCTTATGACAATAGTGACACACTATTTCCCTTGACTCCTGTCCATGAGTACCAGCATTCTTGTTATTAAATCCCATGCCCTTATTACCACCACCACTCATGTATTGTTGTTTCCCTGACTCAGATGTATTATGACGACTAATAAGAGCACTGTTAGGCTAACCAGGCTGAACAGGCGGTGATGGGCGAAATCCGCAAGTGCATGGAATCGTACAAGTAAAATAAAAGAGATATCGTTCCTAAAAGAATAGTGTTAATTATGGAGCTACTCTTAATATTTTGCTTGTCTAGACTACCGATAATTTCAATGAGAAAAACTAGTAAATTAAATCTAAAACAGTATAAAATTTTGTCATGAAATCTATATGATTAAAGATGTTAGGGTTTAAATCCTCTGGCTCAATTTAATTCAAAAGATAATAAACTCTTGATTATTATGAGTAACATTTCATTTCTGAAGCATTTTAACTATTGTGATTTCTCTCTCAAGTACTCTCACAATTAATCAATTATGCTAATTACTTGATTATCTAGCTCTCATTAGCACAAATAACTTATCATAACCAATTTATTCAAGAAATCTTCTATGGAATATTAATATTGAAGTGCCTCTCAACTAAGTCAATTTGAATTAATAGATTGTTATTGCTTTTCTCACTAGAATCAATCTCTCGATATAATCCTAGTTTTTAGTTCAATTCAAAAGGTAGCTAAGACAATGAAAGGCATTAAGTCCAATAACTCTCATGAAATGCATATTCTTTTATTTAGAATTTATTTGATTAAGTTCATGTTGAGTCGGGTTCATTAAAACCCTAACTAACCTACTTAGTTACTCATAGAAATTAAAGAAAAACAACAAGAGATGAAGGTTGATAACATATTCATAATTAAATAAATAAGAGAATAAGAGAATAGAAGAAGAAACTCTTTTTATTCAACTTCCTCAATATTGTCTTTGATCATCAACTCTTGTTCTTTAATCCAATAGCTTGAGTTAAAAATTAAAATTAAAACTAAAGTAAAACAGTTCTCATGTAAAAGAAACAAAAGAGTGTTGTTCTATGAAGTAACAGCCCCCTTTAATGTATATCTTTGAAAAATAAAACTTCTCTATTTATATTGTTCTCCAAAAAACCCTAAAGAAAACTTTCCAAAATAGCAACTCCGACGGACACTGCTGTGTTGCCCAAGTAACACGACTGTGTCACTTTTTATCCAGAATGCAGCCCTAAGACATAGCTGTGTCTCTTCTATGACACGACTGTGTCTAGAAAGTCTTGAGCAGTTCTTTAATTTCTCAAATCAGGCATGACTGTGTCTGTAATGTGACACTGTTGTGTCACTTCTCAGCTTTTCAAATTCTTTGCTTTCTTGTCTTCTTTTACGACCGAATTTGCTCCTAACTTTAAGCTCTCATTGCTTTCACTCAAATATAGATTCCAACTTGAAGGAACCTACAAAATTCAACACCAAAATAATGTAAAAAGTATAAAAAGTAACTAAAAATGCATAAAATGACAAATCTAATATTATTCTAACTTCTAATGCATTTTATTCCTAAAATATGTTTTTAAACAATAAAAACCTATGATTCTAATAATGAAATGCAACTATATAGTGCTTAAAATATATCATTTTTAGCACTTATCAACTCCCACACACTTGAGCTTTTGTTTGTCCTCAAGCAAACCTCATTCATATAACGAATAGAACTCATTAGCTAGCTTCATTTGAACAACCACTCAATAAACCGAGGTTAAGGATATATAAAAATTATCGTGTGAAGAGCAAACTTTCTCATTGAATTCATGAAAATAAGCTATTGATTTTGGAGAAAAATGAAAGCAAGGAAAGATCATTCTAGTCTCTAGCTAGTCACATTCTCAACATGTAAGGTTCCTTTTTATATTTTTTATTTAATTGCTTATAAAGGTTTCCCAATTACAGTGATCCCCCACTTTTCACATATTACTCAGTGTGGATACCTTTAAAGGGTCCTTTGGATACTCATACTCATATTAGAGCAGTAGAGTAGATAGAGCTTCTGCAAATATAATACACTTCAAAGCAAGCTCTAAGCAATTTATTGAGTGAGTGTATTTTACGCTCCATCTCACTTTATTATTTTCTTTATTTCTCTTCTTTTTTTTATTTGGTTCCAAAACATGCAAGAATCTACCAATATTAACTAGACTTAATCTTTACTTACAATCACCTTTCTACAAGCAACCACTAATGTTTTGGTCTTAATTTGTGTGTTAATTGTGTTTCTAAGTGAAATTTGTGCCTATCTAATGCCTCTTGCTTAAGTAGTGTCTTGGTTTTTGTATTATTTGATTAATTTGATATCTAATATTGTATTCTTCATTCTACTAAATTCTCCCCACTCTTATCTCAGCTATACTATATTCTCTATTTCTCCCTCCATTTCTTTTGTATTATTGCATCTTCATGCATTCATGTGCCTTTATGCATATCATTATCATGCATGTGCTCATATTTAGATCCTCTAGATGCATACTTGAATGCTTCTTGACTTGCATCACTTTCATACGTGCATGCTTCCCGAATTTGCATCACTTTGCATGCTTCTCGACTTGCATCATGCATCATCCTTTGCATGCACCCCAAATTTATTTAATGCTTATGTGAGCATGCATTTGCATTAGCATCATTCATTGCATTATACATCTCTTACTATCAATCTCAAGATCTCAATCTCAAATTACTAACTCTTACTAACATCTACTAACATTTATTTCCATTGTCATTTATTTTACAAGTATCTTTTATTGTTTGTCCATTTTGACTATCAGTTTATGTTGTATATTGTCAATTGCCATCATAATCTTAATCTCTACACTCAATCCTTGTTTCTCTACATTTCTATACTTTATTTATGCTTTTAATTGTTATTTATCTTGTTATTTTTATCTCTATTCCTACTCATTCTTCTTTATTTATTTATTTTAATTTGTAACTTTATTATTAAGTTTCTTTTTAATATTGTTTATGATTTATCTTGTAAATTACATCAAATTTTCCTTTGGTTCTTGTGCTTTATTTGTGTTTTCTTTGGTATTATAAAGCGTTTTCTTTATTTGTGCTTTATTTGTGTTTTCTTTGGTTTTGATGCTTCATTGGGTAATTAATCTTTTTATGGTTAACAAAGTGGTGTCTTTTGTACTTATTTCTTAATTCCTTCTCTCAATAATAAAATTCTAATTCATTTCCATTCTTTTTATGGAATTTTTCATTTTCTTTTAATGAGAATTAATTATTTTCATGGTAACTAGATATGTATTATTTTCTTAATTTCACATCTTATTTAAATCCCTTTGTTTTAACATCTTTTTGTGTTTTATTTGTGATGTTATTAATGTATTCTTTGTTGATAAAAAAAAAATCATCCAAATACAAGGATATGGATCACAATTTCCTTTATTTTCTAGTTTTTCAAATAAATAATTTGACTATGCAATCAATAATTTATGATATGGGAAATATCCATCCAAGGTACAAAATTCACATTTTGAGGCCTAACTTGATGGAGACTCATATTGTGAATTAATGGTTCACATAATTAACTAAAAATTATTTCTAAATGTTTTTGTAAACTCTCTTCAATTTATTATTAAAATTATTCATTTTAATTTCTTTTTGGAGCCAATTTCATTTTTAAAACATTTTATTTTCTTTATTTTGGTTTTCAAAGTTATTTTTCTTTCTATATAAAATATTTGGGAAAATTACAAAAAACTATCATGTGGTTAGCAAATAACGGAAATTCAGTTAACACCGTTTATAAGGCTGATGTGGCAAAGGGTAAAAAGGTCTATACACTTAAATTTATGGGAAAAGTACATTTGAGTATCCTGTGGCTTAGGCCATTTTTAAATAGAGGGTTGTGGTTTGCTTCGTGACAAAGAGGTACCTTATAGTATACTCCGTTAGCATATAACGGCATTTTTCAACATCTTTATTAATACTGCTGACGTGGTAAGGGTAAAATTAAACTTTCACTTTAATAGTTAAACGGACCTACTTTTAGTTTTGACCTGACCCCACCTTATCCCACTACCCACTTTTAACACATTAAATTAAACGCCACTGTTACTTCTCCTAAAAAATAAATGCCACCGCCATCTCTCCCTACAACTACCGATGTCCCCTCTCCTAGCAACCATTTAACGACGCCTCTCTCAGTAACCACCACCGCTACCTCTCCCATTAACTACTGCCCCCGCCTCTCCTAGAAACTAGCACTCACCTCTCCTCTCCCAACGAGCAACGATGCCTCTCTTCTCCTAACAACTCCTCTCCCAGTAAACAACGATGACTCTCTTTGGTTGTTTTTTATTGTTTTTTATTTTTTTGATTTTTGTCGATGGTGGTGTTGATGGTGGTAGAGCTGCTGAGAAGGTCATCTTTAGTGAGCCTGAGGTGATATAGGAGCAGCCGATGATTTGCAGCAGATTATTGGTTTGGCAAAGCAGATGGTAACCACATTTGGAATGTCTGAAATTGACCCCTGGTCTCTTATGGAATCAGCACAAAGTGGTGATGTCATAATGAGAATGATGGCAAGGAATTCAATGTCAGAAAAGCTCGCAGAAGACATCAATTCTGCTATCAAGAGGTTATCAGATAGCGCATATGAGATATAGTGCAAGAGCACATTGATCTTGGCATAAACAATTGGAAATTAGAGTTTGCTGGTTTAGTGCAAGTTTTGTTATGTTATATTTTTCAGGACCCTTTTCTTTCTATTTTTTTTAATGTTCTTTTGGGTTGTAACTTTTTAAGAGAATTCTGAATTGGAAGAATTTGGAATGCTATTTCTAGCCATTTTCAACTGTTAAAACTTCCATGCTGTGGAGAGGATGTTTGAAGAAATGCCTCAAAGAGATGTAAGACAAATAATCCAACTAAACGAAAATAAGACATTCAAATTCAAACAATATCACTGTTAGTAATGAGATTGAAAGATTTCTCCGATTTAAAACATGATCATCTTAATAATTCTGATTCCATATGGTTATTTTCTGATTACCCTTTTGTACTTTCTATCTCAATAACTTGACCCTAAAATATAGTGACACTACTACACATGTTATCCATAAAACTAAGAAATGCTACCCCCTTTGTCATGGCAGTGTTCATTTATTTATGAAGAATTATCTTTTTTTTTTCCAAAGCTTAAAGCAGAGATTTTTTTTTTTCCACAAAATGAATTAACCTTGATACATATTCCAAAATGCAATAGTTAAGAATCATAATGGACTGTATCAAAATTGGCATCGATAGGCGCCTTGCTGCCACTTTTTGAAAATAAAAGAAATAATTGCTTCAAGACAAGACAATCAGGACTACCATACTTGCAACTTCACTGAAATTGATGGAGGAAAAAACTTGCAGCTTTTATTTATTGTTCTATATTTATCACACTGTTGCTAGTCCTGGGAACAAAAATTTGTGTGCTCCATAACCATGTAATCTCTGTTAAAATAACACAAAAGAAATATTGCTCCATAACCGTGTAATCTCTGTCAAAAACCATTTAACCATCTTGGCAATTCTCTTTATAATCATTATTAATCCAATATTATCACCTTATCAAATCCAAAAAAACATCTCCTTTTGCGCTTTCTTTGGGCACCCAGACACTTGATGTGAACTATTCTTTGGGAAAATCACTTTCCAATAAGCAAATCGTTCAATTGGCATCAAAGGGTAGCCAAAAAGATGCTATCAATGTGGTTTTGACCTCAGCTGATGTAGCTGTTAATGGGTTCTACTCTAGCCGATGCGGGACTCATGGTTCTTCTATGGCTACTAAAAAATTCAAGCAAGACTTCCAAATTTGCTTACATCTGGGTTAAAAAAACAAATATTAGTTACTGATAGTTCAAGAGTGCATATCCATGCAATTTGGTCCCAAATATCGCCATCGTCGGCGTCGACGTCTTCCGTCCACCTCTCCAAAACCGCCATCGTCGTCGTCGACTTGTTCCGTCTCATTCAATATGACATAAAACTTAGCAAATTAAATTTGAAGAAAAAAAATGATCCTTACCGGCAAATAAGAAAGATCCAAATTTCGAATCTCCTTACACTTAACAGCAATCAAACCAATTCCTAAATCAGTAATACCTAAGCACCACTTCAAGCTAATCAATCTTAACTTCTTGCAACCAACAGCAATACACCCAAGACCCATATCAGTAATCAACTTACACCTCCCCAACCACAACCTCTCAAGATTCTTGGCCTCAGCCACCGCAGAAGCCGCTGCATCTCTGAGCTCGGTCGCATTCGACAAGTCAATATCCACCAAATTCTAGCTAAGTATCAATGGTTCTCTGCTTTTTCATAACTAAATTATAGATTTGAGAGAATTTTGGATTCTAGGTTGTGATTATTTTATTGGGTTGAAGAAGAAGAAGAAGAAGAGCAGTGACGGTGATTTTTTTATACAAGGAAGGTTGAGAATTTTGAGATGTATTTGAAGCAACCGTTAACAGAAAAACAATAATAGTAAGAACTAGCACATGGGTTTTTTGTGGGGTCAATACTTTGGATGTGGGGTCAGTCAAAATTAGAAGAGACTATTAAAGTTGAAAGTTCAATTTGGCCCCTACCACATCAGCAGCTGTAACGGTGTTAGAGAGAAATGTCGTTATATGCTAACGGCGTATACTGCAGGGTACCTCTTTGTCATGAAGCAAACTGAAAGAGCCCTAGAGGGGGGGGTGAATAGGGCTACTGAATAAAAATTGAAATTAAAAAATAATTCTTTGCAAGAATTGAAAGAATGTTAAGAAGGAAGAATGATGAACACAAGAATTTAAGGAGTTCGGATTCTCAACAATCCTACGTCTCCACCTAACTTATCCCCAAGTTAGGATTTTCAATCTCACCCAATCTTACTCATAAGATAGAGATTACACAAGAGTTTTATGGCTCACT
>CATIWK010047527.1:0-17299 GCA_949634005.1 Mallotus japonicus | reverse complement strand
TTTGTTGTTGTCCTTTAAATAATAGACTTTATTTTTTATTTTTTCAATTTAAAAAATTTTATTATTTCTCACTCATGTATACTAAATTTATACAAAATATTATTAAAATAAAACATAATAAAATAAAAATTTTCATTATTATTAAAAAATAAAAATGAAATAAAATAACTTTAATTTTTTTCAAATATATATGAAAGAGTTAAATTATAAATGCAATTAAAATAAATAAAAATTTACTTATTATAACTAGAAATAAAAAATAAAATACGTTTTTCATAAATAAAAATTAATTTTACTAAAATCACAAAATAAAAATTAAATTCAACAACTACAATTAGTGAAATAAAAAATTAACATAAATTTAATTTTTCTATTTTAGTTTGATAAATAAAAAATAATATTTTATTTCTAATAATTTTTTAAGGAAATAATTAAAAGAAAAAAGAAAATAAAATCTAATATAAAATTAGAGTGTTTAAATCAATTTACTATTTAAAGTACACTTTAACCTATAAACTTGGTAGAAACACCAATTTAAAATTTTTTTTCCGGTTTAAACACTTAATTATAAAAAAAAGTTAGTTCAAACATTAAAATAGCAAAAAGTGAAAAAGTTTGACCACCATTTATATATTTATACTTTTTAAAATAATACCTAAAGAACATAATATAAATACCAATAACCTTTGAAATCAATCGATTTGAGTCCTAATATTTGCAGTCGCGTTAAATTAAGTGTTATAAGGGGGACCTTTGCCGTCCTTATAGTTTTGTCCGAATTGAACCAAGTTAGTTAGAATACAATAAACTCTAAATACTGGTGATTTAAATAAAAAAATCACATAAATTTTGAAAATAAAAATTAAATAGTGTAACATAAGGATTTTCAATGATTTTATATCTATTTACTTTCTATTATTTTAAAAATTCATAAATAAAATTAGTTCCATTTACTTGATTTTGTAATTTTTTTTAAATTACTCAGAACTCTAAGGTCATTTTTCATTTGCCGTCGGTGTTTTTATAATATCTAAACAGTTTCTTTTCTGAAACTTGTCTGTCGTAAATTAAAAAGAGTTGGAAACCAATAATTTAGGTTTTTAAAACAAATTCCATTGAGATATATAGATGAGTAAAGTGGCACATAAATATTGTACCACTATGTCCTTAATTTGGTAAAAGATGTATAAAAAAAATTAGAGATTTTCATACTTCTCTAATTCTCGTGGAAAGCTATAGCACATGCTGGATTCAGAATTTGTGTTTCAATTGCCAAAGCCAAACTGAATTGTTATTGCTGATATAAATACATATATAGGTTTGTCACCGAAATGCCTATAACGCTATTATAATAATAATAACTATTTTGTAAGTTTTTTTTTTCTAAACTACTTAGTATTAATTCACTAAATTTTAATTAATTTGATTTGATTAAAATGAAAAAAAATTTCGGACAGTTAACATAACTGTATTGTAATTTAACATTACTATATATGTATTATAATAATATTGGCTAGTCCATAATTTTAGGTGATGAAAAAAAATCTTTATTATTGACAACATTTCCACTGACACACATTATTGATTCAAGAAAATATTCTGTATTATTGACAACATTTCCAAAGTGAGATATATAATATCTCTTTCCCTTTCGCAGACGATTTTTTGTTTGACATAATCAAGAATAAATAAATTCAAATTAATGATCTCATTATCATACGGTATTACTGATATTACTGCTCATAATGCTGATCATCAAGTTCTGCAAAGATGAGCCTCCTGTTGTCTATTGAAATATTACTAGAAACTGATTCTATTAATTCATTGAAAGATTTCCCGATGATATGTGTATTTTATATTTAACTAATAAATATATATGATAAAAAAAAACTAATAAATATATATTATAAATTTGAAAATTATAAGAATTTTTGTCGTTCATAAACAAAACGACCGAACACTGGCCTCTCCTACCATAGATCAACGCCCAAAACTATAAGCTAACTAACCAGTAATTGCATCATCTCAATCTGCGAGAGCCCAACCTGAGATACTACAGTAGTACTAGTGCTGTTGGGTCCTCTAACCCTACCTACCTCATCATTAGCTTCATTAGCCGTCAAGCTTTTCCTTTTTTTAGCCGGAGCAGCCATATGATCCGATGACTCGCGACGCTTAGCGGTGACTCTGACAGGCTCTGGTTCATTAGAACCTATCTTATGAGGAAAATTCAACAGAGCTCTTGAGCCACGCATCTTAAAAGCTGCTCTGTCGTAAGCCAGAGCAGCTTCCTCAGCTGTCTCGTAAGTGCCGAGCCAAACTCTGGCGCCATTTTTAGCCGGATCACGTATCTCAGCAGCGAACTTTCCCCATGGCCGCTGCCTCACTCCCCGATAATGCCTTCCTTTTGTCACTTTCTTGTTTTGCTTTTTACCCAAATCAATACTTCTATTTTCCAGAAACGCAGATCCAAGAAATGCTATATTTGATGCAGTTTCTTGAGCAATATTCAAGAATCTTCTCGGCTTCTCTTCCAACAATACCGGACTCAGCAAGTCGAGATCATCCCTCGGCTCAGCTTTAACGGGTGCTGCTGCTACTGCAGTAGTGGTGGTGTTGATGAACTCTGAGGGAGACCATCCCGAAGAAACGGCGTCCCGGAGGAAGCCGTAAATGACCATATCTTCAGAATCGTCAACTTTTAGCGGCAAGTCACCCCAGGTGTCGGTTAAACATGGGATGAGACTTGAGTAGAGAATATTTGATATCGGCATATTGCAGGTTCTGATGGGATATGGAAATTAATAGGAAATATAGAGAACAATGGAGTCTATACATATATCTGTGTGTGTCTATATATATATATATATATATATATATATAAAGAATAGTGATACACATTACGGATCGTGATATTGTGGTCTGATGTGATAAATTTTTTTTGAAATATCTCTTTTGTCGGGGGAGGTTATCTACTAAAAAAATAGATTTTTTTTGTAATATCACGAATTCCGTGACAATACTATTACTGTTGGTACCCTCGATATTAATCTTTATCCATATACATATATTAGAAAGAAAAGAAGAGGGACATGAAAATAATGTAAATAATGTTGTCGGCATTAATAATAATGTTATTATTGTTAACTATTATATGGTTTTTAATGGTAATGCGATCGATTTGGCAATTTTTTTCAGTTCAAAAAGATTTGGTAATTTTTTTGGGATTTTTTTTTTGGTGTGCAACTTCAAAGCACAAGTGGGCAATTTGATGGTGCTGTCGCACGGAGTGGATAACTACGTACACATTGCTAGGATATTAGATGGGGTTGTGGTCATTAGCTTGTGTAAGCCAAACGCCACATGATCGTGTGAGAAAACGATCACGTGAAAATACTATTTTTCTATTTTTTTTACCTGAACAATCCATATTTATGAATTTGATTAATTCGGTTTAATTAGAGTAAAATTATATTAATAAATTTTACATTAAGCATTAAACATCTATTAATTAGTAAATAGTGGCTGTGAAAAAAAAAATTTTAAGTCTCTATTATTCACTCCGAACGCTAATCAAATCACCATAATTAATAAAATACTACATTCTATATATATATATATATATATATATAATATGTTGCTAGAACCATCATAAAATCATAATTGTTAGCTATTAATGTTAACATATTATCTATTTATGAGTTTTATATTATAATTATAAATTTTATTTACAGTAAATTTTTTTATCTAAACAATCAATATTTAAAGTTTATTCAATTTTAATTAATTAGGTTCAATCTATAAAAGATCACAAAGACGAAAAATATCTTTTAATAATTAATTTAACTCAACCGCATATATTAAGATTCAAACCTAAAATCTAATTTAAATAAGAATAACTCCTTACTGACTTACTGTTGTTGGTTAATTTAAATTTTTTAAAAATTATCATAATTTAAGTTTAAAATTTTAGAGTCTCCGCTATATAGCAATTTGGTCTATTCTCCTGATCACATTAAGGGAGAGATTAATTGCTCTTTTTATTGATTGCTGTTTGTTATGGATAAGATAATCCATTAATATATACTAGCTAGAAGATTAATTTCACAGTAATTAAGTGTTAACATTGATATGATATGTATGTTTTTGTTCGCATGTGCTTTATCTCAAATTTAATAAAGTTCTACAGCTAATTAACATAATTTAATACTTCCTCCATTTTTTTTCTAATTGTCTTTTAAGAAAATGAAATTTGTTTCACTTCACATGTCTTTTTGGAATTACCAATAAAAAATAAACTCTTCTTTCTAAATTTACCCTTATCTTGTTTTTAGAGTAAATTAGTTTGATTAGAGTAATTAATTCATTTAGTCTTTCTAAAAGAGGGTAATATAGTCATTTGCACTTATAATTATGCCTATTAAATAATAATCTTAAACATTGTGATAAGACCTTAAAAGAGAATTAAAAAAGAACGGAAGAGTAAGGGGGCGTTTGGTTTAGCTTTTTGAGGTAGCTGATAGAGGTTTTTCCTCAATCAGCTACAATTTAGGTGTTTGGTAAAACACCAAAATCAGCAACTGATAGCTGATTTTATTCAAAACAGCTGCTGATTTTTTTTTTTTTTATAAAGCTTCAAAACTTTGGTATCAGCTGATGCACTAGGGTATCCCAGCTAGGCTGGCACACTCGTAGCATCGGCATCATATACCAAAACAATGATTTTATTAATAATAAAAAAGAGTACAAAAGTCTTTACAACCAAAATGGCAACATGAAACAATAAAACAAACGATAAACAACTTAAAAAGCTAATGAAATATGAAATTAGGAAGGCTCATTGCATCATGCCAAAGAAGATCATTACATTATGGGGGATAGGAAAACCACCATGTCTCACTCTGAATGGAAGTAGCCAGGTTTGCAATTTTATCTGCAACCATGTTGCCTTCTCGGTAAACATGGCTGATGTGAAACTGAAGGGAATCCAAGGAAGTAAGAAAAGCATGTCATTCTTTCCGCCATGACCAGGGAACGTCAACTGATCGAGTCCAAACCAAGCGGACCACATTAGAAGAATAAGATTCAATCCAGAGAGGCTGGAAATTACAGAGAACAACATATCGGACTGCTAATATAACAGCAGCTAGCTCGGCTTCAAATGCAAACCGAGACCCTAAAGGAGAAGCAAATGCCCCAACTGAATGACCACTGGGCAAGCGAAAGATACCACCTGCGCCTGCAATTCCTGGAGAACCCTGAGCCGAGCCGAGCCAAGCCATCAATATTTACTTTGTACCAACCAAAACTAGGCGGAATCCAAAGAACTAAGCGAGGAATTTGAACCGGAGAGGGAATGCCATGTATATGGAGATGATTCAGAATGAGTAATTCCAGCTCAGAGTTTTTCATGCTACCAACTTTGAAAACCTCAAACTCTTTAATACACTAACAAAGAGTACGAACAGAGGTAGTAATAGGTGAGAAATGATTCTGGAATGAAGCTAGGTTGCGAACCTCCCAAAGAATCCAAAAACAAGAGACAACGCCAACTTTCCAAAGAGCATTCAACTGAGAAGAGAAATTAAAATTCATAGCAGCTTTATATAATGCTAAAGGATTACCAGCTATAGAAAATCGAACTGTAAACAAGTCTTGAAGAGCAGTCCACATAGCAACAGCGTATGGACATGAAACGAGAACATGATCATGAGAATCAAAAGCATTATAACACAATCAACAACAAGAAACCAAAATCATTCCCTTTTGCTGAAGCTTATCATCTGTGGGCAATGAATTATGGAAAGTTCGCCAACAGATGAATGATCTGCTTGGAGGTAAGTAGTGTCTCCAAAGATCTCGACCCCAAGCAACCTTAGGGGAAGAAGAACGAAAAAAATCATAGGCCTATCTAGAAGAGAAAATTCCATTAGGGGAATAGCGCCAGACAAACAAATCAATATTAGAAGAGAAAACCATGTTATTTAAGTCAGCAACAACATGAGGGAAAGCATTGCAAAAGACATATGGAAAGTACCAAGCTTCATCCCAATAATAATCACTTATAGAAGCACGGAGGTGATTTCTATAGTGTAAGGGAATACCGAGCTTGTCTGCAATGGAATAACCCAGGAAATTCGAAGTCCAGAAGTTTAAACTAGAACCGACACCAGGCAACCATTGAGAAGAAGCTTGAATCTCCACATAAACTTCACAAATGGAGGGCCAAATGGAGGAACTAATAAAAGAAATCAGGGGGAGATTAAATTGTAAGAAATGCTTTCTCAGGAATTGATAAACAAAACATGAGCTACTAGAAAGCTTCCATGCCACCCGAGATAAAAGAGCCTTATTAAAAAAAAATAACCTTCGAAGACTAATACCTCCTTCATCAAGTGGAGAACAACATAAATCCCAACCAGCAGTGACAAATTTCTTAGAATTAATAGAACATGTCCACAAAAAATTACGAATGGCTCTTTCAATAGATTTAAGTAATGCACTAGACCATTTATAAATCATGAAAGAATGCAACAAAGACCCGTAAATGGTAGATTTAATCAGCGCAAGCCGACCTGGCATGGAAAGAGTATGGCCTTTCCAAGCATCTATTTTGGCAATCACCCGATCCGCAATTGGTTTAAGCCATTTTATCCTACGAGCACCAATAAAAATAGGAACGCCAAGATAAACAAATGGAAAGCTGCTAGCTTTTATACCTGAATGAGCACGAAGAGAAAAGGCTCGGCTAGTAAAGATACCTTTACGTAAAAATAAATCAAATTTCTCCCAGTTGACTACTTGACCAGACAAATAGCTATGCTCTTCAAAAATGTTAACTAGAAAGTTAACATTAACCCGAGATGCCTTGCAAAAAATAAGAATATCATTCGTGTAAAAAAGATGCAAAGGACAGATAGTACTGCCACCACTAACCATAGGAGAAAGGGAACCATGCTGAACTAAAAGAGAAATTTTCCTGCTTAAGAAATCCTCAGCAAGACAAAACAAAAGAGAAGAAAGGGGGTCATCCTATCGAACTCCCCTTGTAACTTTGAAATATCCCTTCGGACTCCCATTAAAAAGAATAGAAATCCTTGCTGAATCAAAAACATTCCGAATCCAAGCACAAAATTTATTCGAGAAACCAAAACTAAGGAGGACGGCTTGGACGAAATCCCATTCTATAGAATCAAATGCCTTTCTAATATCAATCTTCATTGCCATGTTTCCACCCCAACAATTCCCATGCATAATGTTGAAGCTTTCTGACGCGGCTACAATGCAGTCTTTGATATGACGCCCTTTAATAAATCCAAATTGATTAGGGGAAATGATGCGAGAAGCAATACTACCCAGACGGTCAGCCAAAATCTTAGTAATAATTTTAAAAAGAAAATTACTTAAGATAATAGGGCGGAATTTATAAACTGAGTTCGCTCCAAGAATTTTTGGAATTAAGACCATAAGATTAGAATTAATTCCATTAACCAAAGAACCAGTAGAAAAAAAGAATTGAACCACCTTACAAACATTCGGACCAACTATGTCCCAGCAAGAGCGAAAGAAGAAACCAGTAAAGCCATCGGGGCCAGGAGCACTATATTGATCCATATCAACGACAACTGAGCGTATAAGCTCATGAGAAGGAATCATGGTGAGCATATGATTATCAGCATCAGAAACTAGCATTGGAATTATCTCCTTAATTCCATAAAAATCATGAGGGGAAAGACTAGTGGAAAAAAGATCTGAGAAATAATGTAGGACATGATTCTCAATTAATAAAGCATCCGATTGTAAGGCACCATCAATCATCATAGAATTCCCAAGAGACTGACATTTACGTCTTACTAGAAGGCTATGAAAAAATTTGGTATTCCTATCTCCATCCCTCAACCAACGAATTCGGCTTTTGTCCTTTAAAAGCGACTCTTGAGAAGTAAGGTAAGAAGAAAGTTGATTATTGATTTCAAGTTCCTGATTATGAAGGGATTCAGAAAACCCATGATTTTCAATCTCTTATTGAATACTCAACATAGTCTACTTCGTCTGAGTGATAAGATGATCCACATTGCCAAAAGTGTGCTTATTCCAATGCCTAGGGAAAGATCGTAACAACTTCAACTTGTGTATAATAGAAATCATAGGACTACCTGAGGAAGGGATAGAATTCCAAAAATTACTTATTGAAATAAAAAAAATTCTCATGACTTGCCCACATAGAAAGAAACCGAAAAGGCTTGGGCATAGGCAAGACTTGCTAGCATTTGAGAAAAATGGGATTATGATCTGAGTAGTGGCGCGCTAGAGAAGAACACTCTATAGAATTCTAATACTGAAAGGAAGATTCTAAGCAAAGAGCACAATCAAGATGAATGTCAACACGATGTTGACCCTAACGTTTATTGGTCCAAGTACACAACGGACCCTTAGTATCAAGACAAGTTAACATGTAACGATTCATAGCAGAAAAGAAATCCTGACAAGAAAAAGCATTTGGAGCATTGCCTAATTTTTCATGGGCACCAAAACATGCATTGAAGTCCCCTAAAACAAACCAGCTATCCGAAATTATAGATGAGAGATGCTCAAGTTCAGCCCATAGACAACGCTGAACATAAGCTAAAACATTGCCATAGACGCATGTGATAAACTGAGAGTGAGAAGAAATAGAACATTGCACTGTAATGTGTTGTGAGGAGCTAGAGAAAACTGAAACATTCCCGGCACCCAAGTCATTAGAAACCAAGATCCATAAATTTGGAAGTAAGGTAACAGTAGAAGCCACAAAAGAAAGGTTAAGCGATCTCCAAAAACCAGAATTAATAGAATCAAACGCTAATTTAGGTTCCACAATACAAACAAAAGTAGGTTTCAAAGAGATACAAAAATTGTAAAGAGCTCGTTGGATGGCAGAATTGCCTAAACCCCAATAATTCCAATAAAGAACATTCATTGGGAAGGATGAGAGACTGACCTTGTAGTAGGTCTGTTACCCATTAATGTTAGAGCACCTTTAAGCTTGCCTTTCTTCTTCTTTTTAGCAGAAGCAATCTGCCATTCATCAGCATTTTCTGCCAGGTCTGCCCAAGTTTGGTTGGCAACTAATGCCAACTCGTTTTGCGCATGAAGGTCCAAAGCTAAAGCGTTAACTATGTCTTCCTGCAATTGGCCTTCTGAATTAGGATTCTGACTATCCAAAGGATGAAGAGCGGAAGGATCCACGATGACTGGAGCATCAGATTATGCTGGAATGATTAGGGAATCGGGTTTAGATGAGGACCCTAGAAGCAAAGCAACTGAATTATGCGGAGGAGATGCATCATTCTGCTTAGGAGAAGCATAACGAGTAGCAGAATTCCTCGGAGCAGCATTAGTATTAGAAGCAGCATGCTTAGGGCGCCATACAGTCCTCTTACGAGAACGACCTTAAGAGGCATCGCGTTTTGGAGCAGGATTATTGACTCGATTATGAGCGAGACGGCAGGAAGAGGCAGCATGTCCAATAGAATTACAAGTGTGGCAGAAAGCAGGCATGTTTTCATAAACAACATCTATATCAAATAGAACGCCATTACAATCAAGCATAAGAAGATGCTGTAAATTGGAAGCAAGATCAACATCGACCAAAATCCGGGCAAAATGGCCAAAATCCCTATCGAGAGTAGCCTTATCAATGCGAATTGGAATACCAATATTTCTAGCAATGTCAGCTAGTATTTGGGGATCCCAAATTCTCAGGGCAAACGATATAACTATATCCACAGCTAAGTTGTTGTTGATTTCTCCATATATGGATCAAATCCAGGGGACCACTCCTATATACAAATAATTCCAGGTTTGAGAGATATTGAACCGCGATTCCAGACCTTGTCTTTAGCAACAACTGAGTGTAATAGAATGTGGTAAAATCCTCATCCTAATGAAATTAAATGCCAGTCTTCATCAAGGTTCTAGGTGGAAGACAATTTTTCTTTTAACTTGATCAATGTCCAAGGTTGATCCCCCTTAGTTAAAACAAGTCACGCAATTAAAGAGTATTGACATAGAGAAAGTCTACATCGATAGGCAACAGAATTTACTTTGATGGCCTGGAAGGATCCTGGTATCGCAACAGCATGATTCGGGATTAAAACGTCTGAGGAGGCAGCCACCACGGATGCAAAAGATTTTTTGAGTAAAGCAGCGGGAGAAGCAACAGGATGTGTAAAAGGCTGTGCATGGGATGCATGAAAGAGGAAGCCCTGCAGAGAGAAAAGGGTGGAATGAGCAACATAATTGTCAACAAGATGCTGATCACGATTCCGATCAGACTCGGACGGAGGGATAGTCACCGATGGCATTAGAGAGAGAACCCTAAACCCTCATCATCAAAATATATGTTTTTCCATGGGAGATTCTAGTTTATTATTTATTTTTAAGTTCTATTTTGGAGCTTTTTCCAATAAGCTAATAGATGATTTGTATTTCTTTTTTGTTTAGACTATTTTACCCTTATTAAAAATAACTAATAACAAATAACTTCATTTAAATTAAAATTAAACGTATAAAATTAATTTTTTTATAGTTCATAATTAAATAAATATTATTGTAAATTATAATTAAATAATTATTTTATTTATACCTATAATTATTTTAAAAAAATTATACAATAATATTTATAATTTAAAATTTATTTTTAATTAATTTAAATAAATATTTTTAACAATATATAAATTAAAGACAATAAATTATTATTTATTGATGTATATATTTTTAAATAATTTGCATAACTAGAAAATATTATAAAAAGTATATGAAATTATATTTACAAATAAATTATACCTTTAATGGTCATTTAACATACAAACAGCAACAACTAATAAAATTTTACCAAACACTTCATATTTATCAGCTAACAGCTATCTGCTATCAGCAACCGCTATTAGCTATCAACTGCTGTAAACAGCTAAACCAAACAGGCCCTCTGAAATGTCAAAATTGAACATTTTTAGGAAAGTTTAAGGGTTCAAATGTAAAAATTAAAGAGTTGACTAATGGAAAATTTTATTGACTGACAGATATAACTAAAGGAGATAGTTTTTTTTTTTTTTTAAAGATCTACAATAATCATTCATAAACTTTCTTCTAGAACTTAATTGTTAAAATTATAAAAGTTATAGAACTCTTAATGCTATTATTCATTTCAAGAACAACAACAAGAATAATAATAGGTAGTGGTGGTTTATCCAATTTTTTCTCCCCTTAGTTAGTAGGAATATTTTACCTAATTTTGCTGAAATTTTACTTTATTAAATCATTTTTAATATTTTGACAAGGTAAAAATGAATAAATAAATAAAGTGAATCAATTAAATAGACTTGGAGCAAGTCTTGCTGCTAGATCTATATACATTTTCTTTTCTTTTCCCATCTTCAAAGCTAAGTAAAAATTTACTATGCACATCTTTAACATCACATACATTGTGTTTGTGAAGTGTTTAGTGAGCTAACTCACCTATAATACGATGATTTTTCATCTCGTTACAGGGTTTACCATATGTAAGAGGGATGGGTGGGGGAAGGAGGGAGGGGTTCGAATCCCCTCTCACCCTTCCTCTTTTTGATAAAAAAAAAATAAAAATCAAGTGTATTGTCACTTCTCTATTCATTTAAGAGATCTATAATAATCAATACTGCTAACAATTTTTTTTTTACAATTATACCAACTAGTACAGAGAATTGAAATTAATTAACGATTACATCAAGAGCAACATCCATCACAAAATAAAAACCTAATTCTAACTATCAATTCACCTCTTTTGCCATCTCTAATGCCCAAATACCTACAAAACAAAAGTAAAACTTAAAAACTAAAAACCACAAAATAAAAACCTAATTTGAACTATCAAACAACATAAAAACAAAACAAAAACTACCTAAAACTAATACAAAAAACACACAATCAAATACCACTAAACTTAAATCTTTGCTTGTCCTCAAGAAAATGCATGAAGATCACCCATCAATACAAAGAACTAAATACATTGACAACCTTTAACTTGACCATCCATCACAATCTCTATTTAACACAAAGCTTATAATTCCAAACTAAACCGATAACTCGAAGTCAAGGATGTGGAAATTACCAAGCGAAGAGCAAACTTTTCAATTGAATTCTCAAAAATTCACAAGTTAATACCCAAGAAATTTCAAAACAAATAGTTACTATTTTCACCACTAGTAACCTCCCAAATCCAACACACAATTTTTTTTTCTTTTTTTCTTGTAATCAAACTTCCTAATCTTAGTATCCCCATCGTTCCCGCACTATTAAGTATGGATATCACTAAATGAGTCCTTTGGATACTCATACTCTTTTTGTAGAGCATTGGAGTAGTTATTGGAGCATATAAAAATTTAAAATGAATATTTTAGCTCCCTAAATATATATATGAAGCTACTATATTATGTGCTAAACTCAAAAAGCAAAATAAAGATCAAAATTTAAATTCTACTTACAAACATCGTTTTCAAATATCAACTCATAAAAATTTGATCACTCAAAAGAAAAGTAAGCACTAGGTTCATTAAAGTTCCAAAAATCCTTAACCACAAATTATCGATCTAGCTTAAAAATTATAAATCAAGCATTAATTGTATATTACAACACGTGCAAGAAAGTCACATTCAATACATCGAACTCATCCATTGATAAGCTACAAAAATTCAAGTGTTTATATGCAAACAAATACAAGCAAATACTTCCTAAAAATTTTAACAAAAGAAATTAAAGCAAAGTGAAACAATGTAAAAATAAAATCTAATTAAATGCAAGATTAAACTTAAAAGTGAAAATCCCCTCCCTCATACTTAATTTTCACATTGCCCTTAATGTGAAAATTAAGAGTGACATACAAAAAAATGTGCAACATAAAAAAACAAAATAATAAAGTAAAACAATTAGAAATAAAATGGTGAAAGAACTATTCCCCTTATCAAGGCGAGCCAGGAGGCGAACAAGATGGAATTTGGTAACTTGAGGCCTTAATAAATCACTTAAGTCAAACCTCTTGGGATGCTTGTCGCCTTGCTAAACCATTGACTTGATGTTAAAGTTCATCGAAATGAGCATCCATATGCATCTCCATCTGATCAAGTCGTGCTAACACTTGCTACCATCCTAAAGAATCAATCAAAGTTACACTTTGAACACCACTAACATCCTTCATATTCTCATCATCGTCATCATTGTCATCATCACCGTCGTCATCATTGTCATCATCATCGTCATCGTCATCATCATCATCATCAACATCATTAGGCACATCAGTAATGTTTCAGCAAAAGGTGGATTTTTGAAGCAAGTAACACCTACGGGTGTTAGGATTATGCGACTCCATCCTATCTATAATATTCTCAGCTAGATACAATAAATCAAAATTAAAGTTTAAGTAAAAGAAAGATGAACAGTATGTCATTATTAAAGAGGTGACAAAGGATGAGCAAGCTGAAAGTAAGATAAATAAAAAAGAAGCTTAATAGTCTTCACCTTCAGCCTATGTACCGAAAATACCATTTCCTTAAAGGTTAAAGAAACAGAAAGATGAGGAGCAATTTTTCAAAACTTTAAAATTTTTTTAAAAAGCTATAAATTAATATACCTCTTTTTGAAGCACTTATCTAGATGCTTAATTATGCGAAATTCCTAAAGGACCTTATCACTAATAAGCAGTGATGGGATGACAACGAGATTTTACCTTTGACAAAGACTTGTAGTTCAATTATCTCTAAAAAAATCCCAACTAAATTGAAGAATTTAGGGAGTTTTAACATTACTTACATTGTTGGCACTAGTGAATTTCCTAGATGTTTATGTGATCTAGTAGCAAGTATTAATTTAATGCCTCTTTCTGTTTTTAAGAAATTAGGACTGGTAGATGTAAAGGCTACAATATATCATTGTAGTTAGTAAACCATTCAATCAAGAAAGCATATGGTGTGATTGAGGATATACATGTTAAGGTAGATAAATTTATTTTTCTTCTTAATTTTATTGTTTTAGATTTTGAAGAGGATAGTACTTGTCCTTTGATTTTGGGCCGACCTTTCTTGAATATTGGTAGGGCTTTGATTGATGTATATGAGAATAAGTAAAACGTGAGGGTAAGAGATGAGAAGGTAGAATTTTTTATGTCAAAATTGATAAAATACCCTTTAAAAGTTAAGGTTTGTATGAAAATTGTTATAATAGATGATTATATAAGAGAAGTGAATTTTCCTTAGAGTGAGGATGAAGAGTTAAAAGAGGTTGAATTAGAGAGTAAAAATGAACATGAGCACACATTCACTAAGCCTGAGCTTTTAGTTAGGAGTGATAACCTCACACCTTCTTCAATTGAGAGACTACTCAATCTCGAGCTTAAACAATTACCTAGCCATTTGAGATATGCCTTTTTGAGAGAGGATAACACATTACCCCTTATCATCTCAAATAAATTGACAATAGAGCAAGGAAATAGGATATGCGAGGTAATGAGGGGTCAAATTCGGGCTATAGGATGACAAATTTCTAACATAAAGGGAATTAGTCCCTTCATTATCATGCACATGATTCATATGGAGGGAGCACAAACCTACAACTGATAGAAAAAGGAGACTTAACCGAAACATGAAAGAAGTAGTGAAAAAAAGATAGTAAAGCTTTTAGATGTAGGGATAATTTACCCTATTTCTAATAGTGAATGGGTAAGTCCAATTCAATATGTGCTAAAAAGAGTAGGATGATAATGATAGAAAATGAGAAAGGTGAATTAATTTTAAAGAGGGTAGTTGATGGGTGGCATGTATGTATAGATATAGAAAATTAAACAAAGCCACAAGGAAAGATCACTTTTCTCTTCCTTCAATTGACCAAATGTTAGACAAAATTAAAGGTCATTCTTATTATTATTTTCTTGATGGTTATTTTGGTTATAATCAAATTTTTATATTTCTTGAGGATTGAGATAAAACAATATTTACATGTCCTTATATCACTTTTGCTTATTGGTGAATGCCACTTGGATTATGTAATGCACTTACTACTTTCCAGAGATGTATGATGGCTATATTCTTTAATTTGATAGAGGATATTATGGAGGTATTTATGGATGATTTTTCTATTTTTGGTAATGCTTTTGAATTGTTTTTAACTAACCTTGACAGGGTGTTAAAGTGTTGTGAAGAGACTAATCTTGTGTTGAACTGGGAGAAATGTCATTTTATGGTGGACGAAGGGATAGTCTTATGACACAAGATATCAAACAAAGGGATTGAGGTCAATAGAGGTAAAATAGAGATCATTGAGAAGTTGCCACCTTTTACATCAATAAAGGGGGTTAGAGGTTTTTTAGGGCATGCTGATTTTTAGTGGCGTTTCATTAAAGATTTTTCTCTTATTGCTAAGCCTTTTAACTAATTTGATTGATTAAAGATGTGCCTTTTGAATTTGATGATACTTTTTTAGGCGCTTTTAATAGGTTAAAAGAGGCACTAATTTCATCATCAATTATTACACCTCCATATTGGTGTGTACTATTTGAAATCATATGTGATGCGAATGATCACATAATTGAGGCTGTTTTGGGATAAAGAAAGGACAAGAAACTCCATGTCATCTACTATACGAGTCGAATAGTGGCTGATGCACATTTGAACTACACTACAATAGAGAAGGAAATGTTAACAGTTGTATTTGAGGTAGATAGGTTCTATGCTTATCTTCTTGGCTCAAAGGTCATCATTTACACTAACCACTTAGTATTTAAATAACTTTTATGCCAAGAAAAATGTCAAACCTTGACTAATTAGGTGGGTGTTGTTGCTATAAGAGTTTGACTTGGAGATTAAAGATAAGAAAGGTTCAATGAACTTAGTGGCAGACCATTTATCAAGGTTGGAACAAAATGTGAATAACAGTAATCAAGCAGTTATAGATGTTAGCTTCCTTGATGAGTTCATTCTAGCCCTGCAACATTTTTTTACACCTTGGTACAGTGATTCTGCTAATTATTTAGCAAGGGGTATTTTGCCTAATGATTTTTCTTATCAACAAAAGAAAAGGTTTTTGTATAAAGTTCATCAATATTTGTGGGAGGAACCATCTCTTTATAAAATTTATGGAGATGGGTTAATTAGGTGATGCATTCTTGACTCAAAGGTACATGAGGTTCTTTCTCAATGTCATGATTCAGCTTATAGAGGGCATTATGGTCTAATATAAATATATGGGATAACGACTTTTTTAGTCCTAAAAGTATATTACTTTTAACAAATTAGTCCTAAAAGAAATTTCCTTCACAGACGGGTCCTCAAAATTTTTAAAACTATTCCCGTTGGTCCTAGTCTGTTATGTTGGACAGAAATTGTTGAACTAGCCAAAACGACGCCACTTCATTTAAGACCTCAAATGCCACATAAACCCACCAAATCCACCTCATAGATCCACCAAAAAGCTGCTGCCACTTAAGATTGAATAAAAAATAGAAAAAAATGTTAGGGATTGAGAAAAAAATGGAGGGAGATTTCCCTCCATTTTCAGAGACATACAGTGCATATAATGGATGAAGAAGGAGAATTTTGAAGAAAAACGTTGTGACAAGTTACACAGACCAAGGAGAAGGGACGAAGGAAGAGAAAAATCACCATGAATACTCAATGTCATTGTGAGAGAAGGGCAAGCTTGAGGACGTCATGGACAAACAACAACCCTGGAAGATGCTTCTTCACATGTGAAAGAAGAGAGGTAATGACTTGCTTGGTATAATTTTAGTTGCTTTGAATATGTTGCTTCTAATACCTTCTTGTATTTTCTGTGATGTAAGGATGAAATGGGGTGTGGATTTTTTCAATGGGTTGATCCTCCTATGTGTAGTAGATCAAAAGAAATTATTCCAGGATTGTTGAAAATGGTAAATAATTCTGAAAAAGAAAATACAAATTTGAAGAAGAGAAACAAGAAGCTGCTGATGTGGTGTGCCATTTTATGGATGATAACGGTGATGAAAGAAATGGAAAAAGCAATATTAAAAGTAGTGTAATAAGAAGGAAGAAGTGTAGTATGAAGAAGCAAAATCTATATAGTATTTTGTATTTGTCTATAACTAATTGTAATCGTTTTTATCTAATGAATGGGTTTTAAACAACTTGTTGGCCATTACTGAATGAGTGTAAGTCAATAGAGGCTCTGAAATGGCATAAAATACCACTGAATGTTTTTTAACTTATGATAACCATTAACATTAACAATCAACTAATAATAAGCATTAACAAGCAAT
>CATIWK010047453.1:0-18115 GCA_949634005.1 Mallotus japonicus | reverse complement strand
TAAAAATTTTAAAGATTTTTTAAAAATTATTATGTGTATAGAAAACTTTTAATTCTTTTTTTAATTATATATTAATTGATTCTAAAATTTGTAAATTTTTAGATCCATAAAAAAATATTTTTAAGTTTTTTAAATTTTTTTAAAATATAAAAATATATTTCTATAAAATTAAAAAATTTATAAAAAATATAAAAATTTTATAAATATTTATTTTAAAAGTAATTTCATCAATTTACATTGTTATTCAATCTAATAAATTTTTTTTTGATCTTTAGGATTTAATTGCAACAATTCTTTGAAAAATAGTCAAATAAAATCAAATTTTCAAAGATTAAGGTCCAATTGAAATTATAAAAAAAATTAAGATTAAACATAAACTTCAGAGTATAGTTGAAGGTCCAATTTGCACCTTATCCCTTTATAAAAAAAATAATAATCTTTTTACTGTGATTTTCAATTCCAATTAAGCAATGCATAACTAATTACTGCAGCAATCAGGTATATTAAGAAAGACAAATATGTAACAATTTTTTAAAAAAAACAAAGAACAAATAATAAAGACACTATGGAAGAAAATATCTTAGTGATTTTTTAATTCACAAATTAATGAAAAACTTGTTTTAATTTATAAGGTTTTACATCTCAATTATAAATTGCAGACTTAAATTGATTTATTTTATATACTTTATTATAAACATTAAAAGTAAAATAACAAATTTTTCAAAAAAAAAAAATTAAAAAAAAAAAAACTAATATATAATTATAATAATATAAAATTAATTAAAACTTAAAATTTTTATACTTAATTACTGTGAAACTTCTTTTAAAAATATAATTTTTAATATTATTATCATGCAAAAAAAAAATGCATAATTCAAAAATTAAAGTTCATCTTACGAAAAACAAATTCAATAATTAATATCACACTTTAAAATATTATAATGATCAAGTTAAAATTAATTCCACTACCACCTGTCTGCAACCTGAAAGTTTGATAATTAGTTAGCAACCTCTGCAAAAATCAAATGCAAGGATAGAAAATGTCAACATCAAATCTACATCCAAAACATCCTATGTGATTCCTAGTAATACGATATATTTATGAACAAATTGAAATTATATCATTAATAATGACTGTACAACAATTCTAATTTCTGAAGTAAATTTGTGTAAGTTGAACAAGACCATCTGATACCTGATGGAAAGGCAGAGGCTTCTCACAATCAACGTTAGCAATTTTTCTTCTATAAAAATAATAATGCTATTCCTTCATAGTAATGGATCGGCCAAATAGATATTAGAGATGAGGCACGCAGCACCAGTGCAAAAAAGAATTCTGCATCAAGTCTTAGAACTTCCAGCTTCAGTTTTTGATGCGTACAAGCTGTCATGGCTACCCATGGACAAAGATTTCAACGAGGGCCTAGATTTTATAATGCCTGAGTTTTTACTTTTCATTGCCATCCCATTGGAAGCTCTAGGCCAGATCCAATTGACAAAAAAATCAACAGGAACCAGGAATCCTGTTTGTCCTTGCCAGAAAGCTCAGATCAGCTCAATTTACCTTTACGTTCTTGCTTCTTTGAAATAACCGTGACATTCTATCCCTTGGCTATGTAGTGTCATCTTACCTCCATTTACCAACATGAACTGCAGTCTTATTTTGATTTTTATTTTTACTCTTCTTTAGAAGAGACGACGCATAGCTAATATCTCTGGAACTAGAAGATGAGTGCACCTCACCCCTCAACCACAGCAGAGCCTCGGAAGCCGCTTCCTTTTCTGCAAGTTTCTTGCTATTGCAAGGCTGTCCAACAAAGTTTAATCCATTAAATATCACAGTAGAACGAAACTGGTTGTTCTTCAATTGTTTTGTCTTATAGGTAGGTGCTCCATGTCCTGCCCTGATAAGCACAGTTTGCAGCTCATTTTTAGAATTATCATATGTTTGTTTGCTAGATGGTACATCTTTCATCACTTTCTTTGAGGATGCTGGCAGCTGACGACCAAATACAAATCTACCCTCACATTGATCCTCTGATATCAACAATCTTATTGCCATCAAGAGCTCATTGTAGGCTTCAACATCCATCTTGGGATCTAGAAGCTGCAAATAAGTACATACAGGAATCAGAAAGAACAGAGTAGGACAGAGGAACAACAAAAGCAAGAGAGGAAAGAATAATGATATGCAAAAAGCTTTGTCTGAAATACACAGTGAACCTCCTGCCCTCATAACTTATGATGTAAATGTGTTAAATCATCCAGTGCGATAGCAGAGACATAGAGCTGTTACAAGGGCTTATCACTTACTTTCTTCTGAATTAGTTCCTCAAACTCTCTCTTCAAGCTTAGATATGTATCTGCCAGGGCAGGTTTCATAAAAAATTCCAAGTATCCTCCCAGCATTTTCAGGTAACCATCCTATTTAAAGAGAGAATATAAGTCTCAGATAAATAAAATTCCAAGCAGCATAAGTCTTGGATAAACAAAAGCCCAACAAGAATGGATGAAAAAGAGGACAATCCAAGGCATCTTCCACCAAGAACAATATAACAAGTCACTATTCATACCAAAAAAAATATGATAACAAATTAATTAAATAACTTACAAGTCCACCTCTTGAAATGTCTCCTCCAAATAAAAGCAACACAGAATCAGATATGCCAGTTGAATCCCGCAAAAAGACTGAATTCACTTTCACTTTTTCATTAAAAACTAACCATGGGTATGGAATTTTGGGAATGCCAGCATTCACAGAATTCTGTTTGCATTCCATAGTCAGAAAACAAAAATGAGTCGGAAATTTAAATACAGTTGTCTCTTCCATTAAAACATATGATCACGGAGTAACAAAGTAACTCAGTGTAAGAAACTTACCGAGTACAGAAGTACCTGACCATCCTCCATTGTTTTCAGTGTTATCGACTTCTCCTTGTTCTGCATAACACATCAGAACAATACACACATCTCCATAAGAAAAAGCCAAGTTGATTTCTTTGACTACTTCATGCTATAGTCATGTTTTAATTTTTTTTTTTTTTTTTTAAAAGGCTTTTTTACTTCCTCTCTTTTTTTCAATTCAAAAAATATAAGCCTCCCATAAACCAGCCCAGGCTACAGCTCACCCAATATTTTCTACTACTATAGCTGAAGCCTATGTGCTCCAATCATTTGTCTATTGGCGCTTCAACTTACAAGAAAAGGCCCAACCAAAATTATGCAAGGAAAGGCTAGAACAAGGCAAGAACAGAAATTATTTATCTTTGATATAGCCACAAAGCAACAAATAAATAAATCAAAGTACAGAAAATTACAGCATGACTCACCACAACAGAGCAGATCCCAGGGAACAAGCCTGCACAGATGACCGCTCGAATAAGATGCTCATCATGGCTCAATGTACTGGAGTCCCCTGTTTTCTGATCAATCAGACCAGTATCCTTGAGCAAGTAAAAGAATTGCTTCCGAAGAGAATCAATAGCTCTCATAGTTTGTGCAGAAAGAAAATTTTTCCAACAGTACTCATAACCAGACTGTTGTCTTTCAGCATCTTTCCATCCATCATAGGCTCGGACAAGAGCAAGATGGTCACTGTAATCACAAGCAGAGAACTGTGCCTTTGCAGACTCTGCAAGCTGAACAAGATCCATAATTGCAACACAAACGATCTATTATAAATTGGACGAAAAAATGTAGAACACACAAAAAGCATGAAATTTAACATGCAATTCAAATGGAGTTGATGACCAACAAAAAATTTTAAAAAAACAAAACAAAACATAATTTTAGAAGCGATAAAGCAGAATAGTAGTAAATTGTGAACATAGATCCAACATGGCATGCATTCACAGCAAAAAAATGAATTGGTTCAGTTCAACTACTTTCAAAACCAAATAGAGCTTGTTAAGAAGTCCACAGGCTTAAATGTTGGCCCACGTACACACGTGGACTCTTAAATGTGGTCGAGCCCATGTAACACAAAACCAATTGGCTTGTGTTAAGGTTCAATCTACACCACTTATAAGTCACTTTATTTCTATATAATTTTCCAATGTAGGATATATTTTTCAACACTTCCCCTTAAGTGTAACTAGATCTGGACCAGCTACACTTGCCAAACATAAATGGGCCACATCCAACGACTCAAATGGGGTCACAAACAGGCCACACTAAACAACTCACATGGGTCGTACCAAGCTCCAATGGGCCTCACCCAACAACTCCAACGAGTCACAAACGGCTCGCACCCAACTCTAGGTCTTAAACACTAGTCCAGGATTACCGCTTTGATACCATGTCAAAAAGTCTATAGGCCTGGGAAGTAATGGCCCATGTACACACATGTGGACTCATAAATGGAGTCGAACCCATGTAACACATAACCAATTGACAATTGTTAAGGTCCAATTTACACCACATATAAGCCACTTTCGTTCACTATACCTTCTAATGTGGAATATATTCTCCAATAGAATTGAAATAAATTGACATATGATCAAAACAAGATATAGCAAAAACCAAACAAAGAAACCAAAATGACTCATTTTGGCTTCTCAGCTTAAACCAAACAAAGCTTACTCATAATAGATATAAAAAGGCCAAGGGGTCAAATTGGACTCTCAACTATACCTCAAAGTTAACAATGGACCTTAAAGATTTCTTTGGTCCTAATAGTAATTTTTTCTTTTAAAATTGGATCATATTGGATCTTATCTTAAAAAAAAATTCTTACAATTAACTCCTATAAATCAAACAAAATTTTAAATTTAATGGTAAACTAACAAACAATTATTTATATTAATAAATAAAAATTGATAAATGTTCTCTAAAAAAATATATATCACTTAAATTATAAAGTTTTAAAAAAATTTTAAGCCTATATAATAATTTTTAGAAAAAATTTTAAAATTCTTCTTTTTTTTTTTTTTAAATTCTTAAAAAAAATTAGACTTAAAAATTTTAAAAACTTTGGATACAAGTGATATACATATGAAAAATTCATCAATTTAATTTTAACAGTTCAATAATAAAATTTTATTCCTAAATTTAATTTTAACATTTGATTAACCAAAAATTATTTAAATTAATAATTAAAAATTGATGAAATTTTTTTGAAATGTATATCACTTAATTGTGAAATTTTAAAAATTTTTAGGTTTATAAAAAAAATTTTAAGGAAATTTTAAATAAATTTTTAAGAAAGGTTAAAAAAATTTTAAAAAATAAAAAATTAGTATGTAGGCTTAAAAATTTTTAAAATTTTATAATTTGGTGATATATATTTTTTAAAATTTATTTATTAGTCTAAATAATGTTTCCTTATTAACCATTAAAACTAAAATTTATTTGACTTATAGGACTTAATTGTAAAAGTTTTTTCAAATAAGGTCCAATATGATATAATTTAAAAAGAAAAAAATCCTATTTGGACCAAAAAAAAAAAAAAAAACTTTAAGGTCCAATTTTGACTTCGGGATATAGTTGAGGGTCCAACTTGACCCTTTGGCCATACAAAAACACATAAACGTAAATGTATATATAGCGGGGAAAATAATGACTTTACATATTATAATACAGGGATAAAAAAAATAAAGGCCATCAACTTTACATATGCTACGAAGAATGAAGGTCAATCAAGAACACCTTCTAATAGCGCCTCAATTAATTGCCATAGTGACAATGATGCGGCAAATCTTTAGAGACTTGGCTAAGCTCTTTACATTAAAGGAATTTTTATTTCTTTATCATGGCTTAACAATGTCAAGTAGATTCAGCAAGAGTTTGTAAAATCACCACTATGCCAGCCAACTAAGGCTGCAAAAACTGGTCATTTTAAATTCAGAACGTAAGCATTGGATAATTTGAAATATTTAAGTGGCCAAAGTTCTAAACTCAAGCAAAATTGGTAAAGTCAAGACATTAACCACATGCATAATGGGAAACTTACATCCTTCTTGTCAAATGGCATCAAGAATGGGTCTCTTACACTAAGACCAGCAACAACAGTCATTACTGGATCTAGACAGTTGAAAATAGCCCCTAAAATAAGCATCTTCCCAAGCTTAGGCTCAACTGGAAGCACTGACAGGTGACGTCCTGAAAAAAACCACCACAACCACAATTATTTAAGGATTTTTTGTCATAAGCACAAGCTATATTACTACTTTAAAACAGCTCAAAAATCAAATATGAACAGAATGCTATTAAGAAAAAAAAAAAATTTGCGTACCCAACACTGTTAGATTTTCATTCTCATCCAGAGCTCCTATGACTTTCAAATACTCAATTGCATTTTGAACCTGACAATCAACATGGATTCACGGATTTAGCATTTAGAAAAACAAATCCATGAGTAGAAAACTATAACAAAGGAACCTTGTAGCAAAACTCCAGCAAGTCTGAGGCAATTTAGAAGAAAGCAGGAAACATTGCAGCATATGGAACAAATTTTGGATTAAAGAACTGGGAATTACCGATAGAGATTCCGGTGGCTGCAATGCCTTAGAAAGGAAATCTGAAATACTACCGAGTTGGAGACTTTTAATTTGCAAGCACAGAGACTGCAATGGTGTCCTTAAAAGTTCTGGGAGTTGATAATCAGCAAAAGCATCATATACACATCTGGGATAGAGATGATAACACTCGCCGGATTGAACACGACCAGCTCTTCCTCTTCTCTATAAAATGAATAGCAGAAAAATATCATGACCAATTTGAACAGCCAATGCACTAGTAAAAAAGAAAGTTCAAGAGAAACCATAAAACCTGAAGTTAACAATGTTGTAAACAAATTAAGTTGGGATAAATTATATAGATAGTCACTAAACTTTGTACCTGATGACTATTTAGTTACAAAATTTTAATTTGTATCTCTTTAATTACCAAATTTCTATTTAAGTTCAGCGAGTTGTCTTTATAATATATATATTTTTTGTCTATAAACAATCCAGCATTACCATTTTAGTCCAATTTGAAAATAGCTCGTCATCTATGGCAGCTTCAGCATCTACTGACATCATGAAGATTTGAGCTATCCATAAATTAGGTTCATCATAGTTAATTTCATACTCAGAAACCACTTCATATATCTATATCAGACTTCCTGAAAGATGAATCAATCATAGCACTAATAGCTGCAAAATGTGTAGGCTGAATTTATTGAGACCAATTATGCACCTTTCTACAAGTGCGTTTTGTATGACCAAGCTCATGACAATAATAGGATGACACGATCCCTCCTAAATCCCAACTCAGATTCTCAAGATCTGTTACAGTTACTTGTTCCCCTTCCTCTATTACCACTCCATTATTGTTATGTCTAGTTTCATATCCACAACCCTCCGACTAACAAGGGCATTGCCAGTCTGAAATGGATTGTTTTGTTTGATAACTTAAAAGTACTGATAAAGGGAAAAAAAAAGGGGAAAATGTTTGAGAAGGAAACTTTAATTACAATATGTTTTGGAGTTGAAATATTTTACACCCCAATTTGGGATGTAATCAATTTCACCTTCTACAAGCGGAATGAGGGGGAATAATTCCCCTTCAATTCCCTCCCCCCTCTATTAACTTTTAATAGTCAAATAACACAAAATCTAATTACCCTCCTATTCCCTTCTCTTCCTTTTATATTCCTCTCAGTCCACGCATGGTGTAAGAGACCTATCTTGTTTCTCAACTCAGTGAAATGTTTTACACACTTCATACATGCAAGAAATATTCCCTTTCCCAGAATTCATATTCCATCAATTCTTTAACAAATTCATAATTATAATTTCAACTACCTCACTGTCAATGGAATTTTCTAATTGCAAGAAAAGCTGAGCATCATCTCGGCCATGCCTGTTTCATATCATCTTAGGTGAATATTGGATGAGATGATCATCCTTCTCAATATTCCTAGATATTCAAATAGTTTTACTCCAATCAAAGATAATTAGAACCACTGAAGTTTATATTCCATAATTTTTGATATCACACGAATCATATCAGCCACGACTAAAGACTTTTCTCAACCACAAATTTAATAACAAATTTTTTTTTTAAAAAAAGAGAGAATGTAAAACCGTGAACCAGGCAAAAAAGAAAAAAAATTCATAACTGCTCACTAGGCAAAAAAAAAGGAAAAAAAAAAACTTTAGGAATTGCTCACTAGGGCTTTGATGCCAAGAAAACATAGAGATGGAAAAACTTGATGTATTGACAAGTTACATGCAGACACACACACACATAAATGTATATATACAAGTTATGACTCCTCAAAAAGGAACATAGAAAGATCTGAGGGATTGATTTTTCCTAAATTAATTCCCATAATCAAGCTAATCAAGCTATATAATTCTATAATTATTATATGCAGCTGTAACATATCACAAGTTTAGGCATTAATGAAATATTAATTAAAATCAATCATACAAAAATACCACATGACCAATCAGAAATATCAACGTCTCTTACAAAAGTGACAAAATCCAATTTTACTGCACATATTTTAATATCTGCAGCATGTAGAAACATTGTTCAAATAACACTTTAAACTTTGCTCTTAAGCACAGTTTGAACTTTTACTTTTTAGGACTATAGTAATCTTAAAAATATTAGCCAGGCACACTGGTTATATCATTCTCACAAATTCACTTGCTAATCCTTAGAAAGTGAAGGAAAAAAATAAGCAATAATAACACATTCTGTCCTCCCAAAAAAAAAAAAGATATATATTTCATTAAAGTAATACTTACTTGCCGAGCTGCAGCCTTTGAGATCCATGATGGAAGCAAACAAGGAGTATTGTTCAGCGCGTCATATGATGTCTCTTTTGCCTTCCCACAGTCGACCACAAAGACAACATCAGGAATAGTAATACTAGTCTCAGCCATGTTAGTAGCCAGAACAATTTTTCTCACTCCATCTTCAGGCTTATTAAATATTAACCTCTGGATGAGAAAAACAAAAAAGGAATCAGGAAAAATTATAATCCACAGTTAATATGGATGCAGGGCGCTGAGGGATCCTGGAGCTAGGAGCAGGTCAGAGAGAGCCAAGTACCGAAGTTTTTTTCTTAAAACAAAAAGGTCAACTGGTTACATTTACAAAATAAAACTTTTAAAATTACAAAAACTAAATGCATAGAATATATAAATATATAGTCTACAATTCTATTCACAATTTATGACTAAACCCAAGCATGTAAAACTTAGTTCTAAGAGACAATGCGGCATAAATAACAATTTAACACAAAAATATATATCATAATGGAATCCAGAATTTAACATGAAAAATGAACAGTACAATTTGACAAAAAAAAAAGGCTTTTCTATGTTGTTAGTGTAGGATGCGCAATGAAGAAAAGGAATCTTAGGACAGCTTACGGAAAACTGTTCTACAATTAAGTTTGCAGAAAATAATGGAGCTTAATTCTAAAATTTAAGGTATCCGATTTGGAAGTAGTGAAAAAAAATGTGAAATGAAGGGATAAGTTTCTAGGAATCACCTAAAGGGACAGAGAATTGAACCACACAATTCTAGAGCAAAATATTTGCAGAAGTATTTCTATCAAATCTGAAAACTCTCTGAATAAAAACATAATGAACGTAGGTTATAGAGCAAAAATAAACCACATGAACTTGGAACCATAATGCTCTTTAAATTTAGATTCCTAATAAACTAAAAGAAACTACATTATCCTAAACAATAAAAGATTTCCAAACAAGAGTTCAAAATGAAAATGAAGACACTAAAGAAATCTGAAGGGCTATTCAAGCAGATTCCAAAATTCAAAAAATAAAAAAATCTGAGTATTAAAATAGCAAATACCGGACAAAATTTTAAATTTCTATTTTCTTTGAATTTTTTTCCTTCACTTTACCTAGTCTGGATCAGGCCATCATGTTCTGGATTAAGTAAAGGAGCAGTAGACAGGAAAGAAAAATGAATAAAGTTGGACTAAGAGGCCAAAAGAAGATAAAAGGAAAACTGCAGCGAACAAAACATATAGAAGACTAAGAAGGGGGATGACAAAGGGAGAGAGAGAGAGAGAGAGAAGAAATATGGTTATATTTTACAAAAAAAAAAAAAACCCTTGCAACAAATACTGAATTAAAAATAAAATGATAAAATTTTGAAGGAGAAAAAAAAAATCATAGCATAAGTTTGGGTAATATATACATATACATATTCTAAAATATAAACATCAAAAAACAAAAATCAAATGGCAAGATCACCTGCTCAGAGCTGGCCATAGATCCATGGCATGCAAGTAACAATACTCTACTGGGATCACCGAAGATAGGATGAGTCTGTAGCTGATCCTTCAAAGAAATAATGTCATCCCAACCGGTCATAAAAACTAACACTGCACCAGGTCTTTCTTTCTTTACTATATGAACAAGCACACGCTCAATAAGGTTAAAACCAATTGAATCAGGATTCCACGAGGATAAAGACTCCTGGGTACGTAGACCGTAGCCTCGAAAGTTGGCAGTTTCAAGAACATCCTGTCAAAATGTTAAATGTGTGAGAGAGAGAGAGAGAGAAATATTGAGTGAGAGAGTGTGAGAAAGAACTAGAGCTTGTTTTTTACCTCAACAGCAGAAGCAATCTGACTTTTCCTCTTTCTAAAAGCTTGAGCTTGTTTCTGCATTTTCCAACCCTTTTCTTGACCATAATCATCAATTTGATTATATGCAGTCAACCTGTGTCCGGTAATTTCTAGAATGTCCTCTAGAAAATGGCCTCGAACTGGATATGTAAAGCCCTGAAAATGTAAAAATCACCCCCACCCAAAACCAGGAGAAAGATAAGTCAGATCTGCTACACATTCAGATGTGATCCATTTACCAAGTGATCAATAAACAAATTCAACAAACACAAGAAGCAAATGAAAAAAAAGTGCTGGAAAAGTAGTACAAAAGCCAGAGAAAAATAATGACAATTAATCAATACAATGTTATAATGCTGACAAAATTAACAGAATTACCTTAAGAATTAGATGTGTTTTTTTAAAAGAAAATTAGCCAATGGCCAAAAAGAACTGTTTAAGTAATACAAAAAAAATATATATATATAAGCATCGCTCTCAAATAGATTACCAGACATAATTTAAAGATGGCAGCTATGAACTTGGTGCTCACAATTTCTATTAAAATAAAAAGTAACAATTAAGTACCATCCGCAAAATTTCATTAAATACGCATTATAAAACATGGCGAATTGTCACCTCATATATTTAATGCACATGTTCCACTAAAAAAGAATAAGAAAGTCAAGCTTAAAATAAGCCACTTTTTTATCCAGTAGTCAAAATCTGGACTACAGATAATGTAAAAATTGAGGGAAGAATGAGATAATTTATTTCAGTTGGAAAGAATAATTTCATTTCAGAAAATAAAATGCACCTGGAAGGGGAAAAAAAAATTCTCAAGGAGGGTTATCATTGCATCCTTGTATAAAATTATAGAAGGGTTTTTACTGAGAAGAAATATTCAGATAAGTTTTCATAATCAATGTCAATAAACTGTTCAAAAACCAATGAGCAGGGGCAGAATAGCAGAAATAGAAATGCTAGAAAAAATAAAGAGAGTAGAGAAATGATGGCAAAAGCTATATTACAGTAATGACAGTTAAAATCATCTAATGGATTATTACTTTGACAGACATAGCCAACATTTTGGACAAGAGAAAAGTTCCAGTGTATCACAGCATTTGTTATATAGACAATGGCATAAGAAAGGGTAATTAACCCCATAAGACTTACAGGAATGTGAAGTGTTGGAGCACCACCAAAATATGCTGAGAAAAGCTCAGCATTTAAGGTGGCACTCATCAGAATCAACCTCAGCTCTGGTCGACGAGAAAGAAGATCTTTCAGGACAACAAGAAGGAAATCTAGCCAATAAACACACCATGTAAATATCAAATGATGTAGAATCCACCACTAAGTATCTCAAATGAATTCCAACCTTACCTTCATTCATTCCACGTTCATGAATCTCGTCAACAATAACATGAGTTACACCACTCAAATTTCTATCAACAAGTAATCTCCTCAATAATATGCCAGTAGTACAAAACAGAAGGCGTGTGTCCCTCCCCTTCATTCCTTCAAGCCGAACTTTATATCCAATCTTTTAAAAAGAAGAACAAAACAGTGGAATTAGAGCAATTGACAAGCTAATATTTCTGAAGAAGGAGTAATCACTTAAAAGGTAGAAAGTAGAAACTAACTGATTCTCCCAGTTTCTCCCCTCGCTCTGCAGCAACTCGTTCAGAAACAGCCATAGCAGATATTCTCCGGGGCTGAGTACATATTATATTACAGGCACCTCCACGAGCAGCTTCAATTTCAGATTCTAGTAAGTACTGCGGGAGTTGTGTGGTTTTACCACAACCAGTTTCACCTGAGACAACAACCACCTGGAACACAGCAATTTTCTATACATTATGCCATTCATAGACAAAACTCACATTCGATTCATATTAATAATCAGTTTTCAGTTTATGCTTTTATCATAATGTCTTGTCATTAATATTTTTATCATAATGTCTTGTAATTAATATTTTTATCATAATGTCTTGTAATCAATATTTTTATCATAATGTCTTGTAATTAAATTTCAAAGAATTATAAAACATATTTTTATCATAATGTCTTGTAATTATAGCTTTTTTTCATTATAAAATTTTATTCTGAAAAATAAAAATTCTATTGAAAATGGGTTTATTGCACCAATGGTACCTTAACTTTGCTTATGTTTCATTTTGGTACCAAATTTTTAATTTTTTTCTTTTCAGTTACTCAAATTCTACTTTTGTTCAGGTTAAAGTACCTCGAACATATCCAATCAAATTTAGCATATGTGGCAGCCGAAATAAGTATATTCTTAGTATATTCGCCACGTAAACATCCCAATAAGCAGCCTAATCATCTTGTGGACCCTAGAAAACAAAATTACTAAAAACCCTAATAAAATCATTTACAATTTTGTTCTCTTTAATAATTTTGTTTTCTAGGGCCCACAAGATGATTAGGCTGCTTAATGGGATGCTTATATGGCAAATATACTAAAACTATACTTATTCTTGCTGCTACGTATGCTAAATTTCATCGGATATGTTCGAGGTACTTTAACTTGAAACAAAAATAGAACTTCAGTAACTGAAAAGAAAAGAAATTAAAAATTTGGTACCAAAATGAAATATAGGACAAAGTTAAGGTACAATTAGTGCAATAAACGCATTGAAAATAAAACTTGCATAATTTAAAATATTGTAAGAAACAGTAGTACTATTATAATCTTTTTTATTTTTAAAATTTAAAATTATTTAAATATGTATAAAAAATTTACATTTTTAATTCAAAATATCAAGATTTTTTTTATAAAAACTTACATTTATATTTTTAATTTAAATATTCAAAATTAAAATGAGTAAATTTATTTTTATCGGTGAAAAATTTTAAAGTGATGTAGATGCTAAAAAAAGTAAAAATGGTATGAATGTTAAAAAACAAAACTTCAAGGACCAAAAAGAAATAAATTTTTGTTAAAAAATTGACAGAAAGGTTTAAAATTTCCAACCTATAATGTACGAGGGTCTAGATATACAAAATGAAACTTGAGGAATCAAACTAAAAACGTGGAAAGTTTATGGGCCTAGATATGGGTCTTGCCTTATATGTGACATCTTGGGTGCAAAAAATTCTCTCTCCTCATTGTGGGGAAAAAGAGGAGGGAAAAGATATTAAATTACTATTTTACCCATTTACGTACTAATATTAAATGAGAATTTAATTTGATAAAATAAAAATTCAACCTTTAAAAATAAGTTATCATTATTTATAAATCAAAAATAATTTTCTCCTCACTAACCTCATTTCCTCCTCTTCCAAAAGAAAACAAATGTTTTTTTATTCTCTACACTCATTTTCTTCTACCTTCTCTCTCCCCTTTCCTGACCTTTTTCCCAACCAAAGGTTAAAGCAACAGAGCGTCTAAAAATCAATTTCCAACAAGCACAGCTGTATGTTTGGAACATCTAAACATTAAGAATTCAATTTAGTTCCATTCTATTTAGTCAATTCTTGTGTATAAAGCCAACAGTTGACACTTTCAGCTAAAAAGAAAACTTATTTTGAAATAAATGAAATCATAAACAAAATGACATGATTTTTCAAGATTTCAATTCAAATCGAATCTTTCTCATGATCTATTCCAAACAATAAGCCCAAAAAACACTACCAAATATCATTGCAATAAAGCAGTTATATAACACCTAAAAATCCCAAGAAACAAAATCATCAAATAAACCAGTTCCTAGCTATTTAAGAGAAAAAGCCAAGCACAATCATAACATCCAACATCACCTGATTTTCAGAAATGGCTTTTAGCAGTGCATCCCTTTCTTTATATGCAGGAAGACTTTGGCGAAATTCAGCCATCTTTTGGCCCTCAGGTGATTCCTAAACAAAAACAGTGATATAAGATGGGATTGAGAATGAACATACATAATAAGAACTTCAAGTGGGAAATAGTGTATTGATAGTAACATATAAACAAGTAGAATATATAACTTGTACACGAGGATAAGCTATGGCCAAAGCATCTTAAGAGACATAAGGATAATCTATGGCTAACAGTAAAACTGTACCTGCCATTCTCGTTGCATATTTTGCAGCTGCAAACTCTTCCTCCTTAGAATTTTCTCCATGGCAACACTATTCTGTATAAAAGGATGTGGCTGCTCGTATAGCCCTTCACTAGTAGCCATGCCTTTCCCATTGCTTGATTTTGACAAGAAATTAATAGAGAAATCTCCCTGGTTCATGGACTTTTTGGAAAGGTAAGCATTGAGATGAGTATCCACTTCTCTTTGCAGTCCGAAAGGCAAGATCACCTATATGTTTTCAAAAGCATTGATCATCAATTAGCAAAATGAACCATTAGCACCCTCAAGAATTATGCAAAAACTTTAATTGGTCTCAAGACCTACAACTGCCCACCTCTATTCAATCAACTGGGAAATATTGCAGCAAGTTTTTTTATAAAAAAAATGCTCAAAGAACACAGTTCCATTAGTTCAAACGTAAACTACACTGTAGAAAAGAATATTGAACGTGTACAAAAGATGAGGTGAAATACCTCTCTCTGAGGACGCTTGTCATCCAAATCAGGTCTGTAATTTGGTAGAGGGACTTTACTAAATACAACAACTCTCGAGAACTGACGACTGCAAAAAGAAATTATATTCTGAATTGTCACATGATGACTAGAACGATTTTTAAACATGTTCCCCAAAAAGAATTTTGAAATAAAAAATGCAAATGGCCACAACATATTAAAAGAAGAAACTAGAATACCTATGCAAACCCATTCGGCTTGCCAACGATGAAAGATGCCCAAAATCACGCCTGTCCTTTTTCTCCCTTGAAATTACTTCTTGCTCATCTTTGTTTCGAAGAAGCATGGTCAACTTCCATCTCCAATCATCAATGTTATCAAGGGTGGAACCACTCTGATACACCAACCAAAGCAAATGCGCACAGACATCCATGAGTAATATACATATTTCATGTAGCAACATAACAAGCTATATGCACAAGTGGAAGAAAAAAAAGTTTCAAAACATAAAAGAACGAGATCAGGGAAATTCAGAAATAAACATAACGAAGATAATCAAATCAAATAATGCTTTTCCGTAAGTTCTGTTCAGTTCTCTAATTTGAAAGAAGATAAAAAAAAACACTGAAAACTTCGAAATAATTTACACTCCTTAAGGAAACAAAATGGCTGTATTAAGAATTGCACTGCATCAATTATTTTAGGACATTAAAACAATAAAAACCCACCAATGCCTGCTGGGAAGTGGCCCCGAATTCGCAGTCAGAGTCATCGCTAGAAACATCTTGGTAGGCAAAGCGGCCGTCACTGAAGTTCTGTAAACGCAAATTCTGCAGGGGAACGGTTCTCCAATCCAAAAACACAAAAGAACCAGAACACCTAACCAATCTCTGATGCTTAAAAGGTAGAGTTTGAGGACTAGTCAAGGTAGAAAAAGAAGATGACGAAAATAAAGACCGGTGCTTTCGGGTTCTGTAAAAGGTTTTATGGAAACGAAGAGGAAGAGAGGTTCTTAAACACATGATTGTGGAGATTCTAATAGAACTCTGGAGAACAGATGAATAGCAAGGCATGTTGTAATCGATTTTTTTTGCTTTTGGTTTCAAGATTCTTATTTCACTTGCTGCAATTTGGCTTCCGGCAGTGTCAGTAGTTGTAGAGTAGGAAAGCAGCGCAAGAACATTATGTTCACCGGTCGGTAATCGAGTGAATAGGGATAAAATATTGGAGCGGTGACCCAACTTTTCCCTTCTTTCATTTTAGATACTAAATTTAATTAGTTTATGTTGGACAACTAAATTTTAATTTACCACTAATGTTTGAATTATCAAAAAAAAAAAAAAAAATTAAAGAAAAATAAATTATTAGTAAAAAAAAAATTTCAAAATAAGAAAAAAATAATTTCTCATTTTAAAGATGTAAAATTATTTTTAATGTTTTTTTAATGTATTCTATCCTTTGTATTTTCTTTTATTTTTTAATATCTTCTCTCCTCATTTATTGTCTTTTAGACAAATATTGAAAAATATTTTTTTTGAAAAATATTTTGTAGAAAAAATATTTTTCAAAGATAAAATATTTTTAGTAAACAAACGGAACTTAAGTATCATTCACAATTCATCTTCTGATTTTTACCAATATGTCAACTAAATTTAACATCGCCATAAAAGTTAAATATTAACTTAGATGGATCATTAAAATGAAATAAATTAAAATTTAGTACAAAATAAGTGTAAAACTTTTTCAGCACCAAAATAAGATTATATCTTTATAAATAATTTATAACTTCTTCTGATATTAATTGTTATTTTAAATAAATTATTTATTAATTTCAAATATAAAATAATAATTTTTATGATACTTTCTATAGTTATTTATTTTTTATAAAGTAAACTTTACTTTGTTAATAATTACTATTGGATCGATGATACAATACACTAATATCTAATGATAATAAAATTAAAGTGAAATTAAAGTATATTAAAATAAAGTGATCCTAGAATTTTCCAATTCTTATTACTATTTTTATATTATTAACTTAATTAAGGTAGTACAAATTTAAAAATATTTTTACCTATAATAATCAATTTGAGTTTTAAAAGTTAATATAATTTTTTAATCTTCACTTATTTTAATTTAAATTTAAAAATATTTTATTTATATGATTTTTTTAAATTTTTACAATTTACAATGTAAAATTCATAATATTTTATAAATTTATTATTTTCATAATCTATATTTTTTATGATTTTATAAATATTAAAATATTTTTAATATTTATTTAAATTAAAATAATAAAATAATTTTTATTAAAATATTAAAAATATTATTATTTTAGTAATTAGATATGAAGTTTTAATATAGGTTAACTAAATTTCTTGACAAGATTAATTAATGAATTAAATATATTAGTGGTCATTAAAATATTCACTTATTTCATTTTGGGTAATAAACTTCATTTTGTTTCACTTCAGTTACCTGTTTGTTGGTGTAAATTTTTTTTTTTTTGGCAAATCAAGTTTGGTTCAATCCATAAGCGTGCCAGAGGATTATTTTCTCAAAAATGAAACCTGATTTATTTCAGATAATTATGAATTTCCAAACACCTTTACTACAACTTTTTTTGGATCCAACACAAAAATTTTATGAATTTGATAGTGTATGGTAAATAGAATAATTTGAGACAATTTGATGGTATTAATGAAAGGAAATCTTCTAACAAGGTAGTATTTGCAAGCTAAATTAAATAGGAAATAGAAAAGCTAAATTAAATGAAGTTGTGTGTTCCTCCTTCGTGTCTTCCTTGCTCTTTATACACACTGTTACTTGCAGGCTACTCTTTACCTAGCTCATTAATTCCTCAACTTCCAAAAGTTTTGAGTTTATTTTTTCCTCACCAACTTAGCTTCCATGCTCCTTAATTGTAATGTGTACTCTAGAGACTTCCACTTCCTCAATGGACCAACTCCTCAGCATGTTATAAAATATTCAAGTATTTT
>CATIWK010047391.1:0-17196 GCA_949634005.1 Mallotus japonicus | reverse complement strand
TGTAAGGTTGTAAGAGTGAGCCATAAAACTCTTGTGTAATCTCTATCTTGTGAGTAAGATTGGGTGAGATTGAAAATCCTAACTTGGGGATAAGTTAGGTGGAGACGTAGGATTGTTGAGAATCCGAACTCCTTAAATTCTCGTGTTCATCATTCTTCCTTCTCAACATTCTTTCAATTCTTGCAAAGAATTATTTTTAATTCCGATTTTTATTCAATAGCCCTATTCACCCCCCCCCCCCCCCCCTCCTCGGGCTCTTTCACTTATTTTACGTGAATTTATGTTTTAGGATTGCTTCATCAATTTGAAGTTATGAGGCATTATTTTATATTTTACAAACATATTAAACTACTTGAAATCTTAGAAATGCTAAGATTATATTTTTGGTACTTGGACTGTATTAATAAAATTGATTCTATTTTAGAATCGTTAGAAATTGAAGTTATGAGTTTATTTTTCTTACCCAAAGTTCTATTAAATAAGGAAAAAAGAGAAAACAAAATTTTTTTTAAAAAAGGAGAAAAATGAAAAAAGAAAGAGAGAAAAAATAAAAAGAATAAAAAAAAGGGAAGGAGAAAAAAATTTAAATTGATGAAAAAAGAACAAAATAAAAAAAAGAAAAAAATAATAATATTGGCTAATTCTCCATTAATTAAAAAAAAGAAAAGGAAAAAAGAGAAAGAAATGAGAAAAATTAAAATTAAAAAAAGAGAGGAAGAAGAACGAAATAAAAATAAAAAAGCGAGAAAGGAAAAAAGAGAAGGAGAAAAAATAAAAAATGGAAGAAAGCAACAACCCAAACGCTATTAAATATGAAAAAAAATGAAAAAATTAACAAAATAAAAATAAAAACAAAAACGAATGGAAAAATAATGAAATAAAAAAAATAATAATGATAGTGGCTAATTTTTCATTAATTAAAAAAAGAGAAGGTAAAAGGAAGAGAATGAGAAAAAAATAAAAATAAATAAAAAAAGAAAAGAAAAATGAAATAAAAAGAAAGAAAAGAAAAAAAAAGGAAGGGAAAAAGAGAAAATAATAATTAAGAAAAGGCACAGAAGAAAATGGGTTGAAGTAAAAGTGTAATAAATGAAAATTGGTTGCATTTTAGTAAAAAAATCTAAAAATTGGGCATTTTTGAAAGCTTTCTCATCAATAAATGTCAAATACTTGCACTTCTTTTTTTATTTTTACATTTGATGGCTAAAAGGCTACTCGAGTTGCCTAACACTATGCATGACAACCGTAGAGGGAATGGAAGGAAAAGGATTAAAAATTATAGATGTTGTGTTTGGTAATTTAAAAATAACTAATAAAGGGAAGAGAAAGGGAAATGTTTGAAAAGGACATATAATTTTAAATTATAATATATTTTAGGAGTTGAATTTTTTTACGCTCTAAATTAGGGTGTAATAATTTTCACCTTATAGAAGGGGAATGAGAAGGAATAATTCTTATCCAATTCTCTTCCTTTCCTAAAAATTTTCAATAGCCAAATAAGATGAAAATTAATTCCTCTTCTATTCCATTTCCTTCCCTTTACTTTCCCCTCCATCCATGAATAGTGTAGACAGCGGGGTTTAACGCGCGTCCAAGTGTTGGCAACCGCGGCACTATGTGGGCTCATGACCTACTAGGAAATACAAAATGGGCTTTGGAACCCAAATTGGAGATGGAGTCGCCACCCGGATAAAAGCCGGAACACACTTTACAGCAACTAGAATCCACAGAGGTACCTAGAAGCCGTCATCAGAAATCAGGTTCGGAAACTGGGTATGGGCCTTGAATGCCCACCCAACCTTGCAGTTGGCCTCCGTGTGTGTTTTATACTTTATTACCTTTGATTATTAAATTATTTCCTTGTTAATGTGAATTGCACACGCTTCCGATTTTACAATATTACAAACTTTGCACATTAGTCCTATTTGTATGTTTATTATCTTGGCATTTAAACAAATGATGAGAATAAATATTACAACCATTCATTCAAAACAAATAGGGAAGGGATTAGGGATTACAATTATTTGTGCAATTATTACAATAATCCACCAAAATGAAACATCTCAAGAACTAATTAGCTCACTAATTACATAATGATTAAGAAAACACCAAAAAACCTACAACAAATATTGTTAGTTCATAAAAAACAATGTATTTACAAAATGACTCGAATTGAATTTGTATAAGAATATATAGAGATGTTCATCTAATCATGAATTAATTGAAACCAAGAACCTAGAATTATATGAATCGCATGCAATATTGAAAACATCAAGCAGCATATACGGATAAGATACAGAAAAGAAACCAAAACGATACTAAAACAAAACATATTTGTGCAAAACTTTGGCTAGGAGGCGATTGCCTCTACGATGAGGCGATCGCCTCTATGTGAAAAGGCATCGCCTCTTCAACAGGCATAGCAGTATAAAGAACTACATGTTTCTTTAATCTTAAGCAACTAGAACTATTTATGCAAATCAGCACAAACCAGCAACTAAGTACTTAATAATTCATATATTCAGATCTTAAACTCAATCTTAAGAAAGCAATTAACACAAAAAAAAAAAAAACAAGTATAAAATCAAGAAATGAAGTTTTAAACAAAACAAAGAACTCAAAGCTTGAATATAAGGATTCTCACTGATTTGGACAAGTTTGATGCTCATAACTAAGCCCTCAGAGCTTTGTTTGATGGTTTGAATGCAAGAAGACTTATTCTCCTTCAAAGAATTAAACTCTTAAGCTTAAAAATCAACTTCTCTTCTCCTCTTTTCCTAGTTTTCCTCTTGTTTCCCTCTTCTTCTTCTCAAGAACCTTTCTTCTTTCTTTCTCTCCTCTCCTTTTTTCAGAAATGGCCAACCTCTTTTTTCTAAAATATCAGCCAAAAACCCTCTTAAACCTCTCCCTCTCTCTCCCTTCAATTTCCCCAAAATCAAGGTTTAATCTCCACCTTTCATTTTTCATCATTATTTCTCTTCTTTTTTCATCATTTCATGCCTCAAAAGTCTCTTCTCTACACCCAAGATTGCAGAATAAAGATAAATAGGTCTATTTTTGTGTTAAATGCAGCAATAAATAGCATTTATTGCTGCATGGGACAGATGTGAAGAGGCGACGCCTCTTTGATGAGGCGTCGCCTCACCGATGCCTGGGGTGAAGAGGCGCCACCTCTTCGTTGAGGAGATCGCCTCTTCATCCCAGGCCTGGGCTAGAAATGAAGGCTAATGGGCTTGGGCTCGGCTTAAAGGAAATGGACTTGGCTCAAGGATTTTGGGCCAGAAGTACGGGCTTGGTTCTAAGGGTTCGGACTAGGTTTAAGCTCTTGGATTCATTCTAAAAAGATCTCAGACCCTTCTTGCATTCGGAATTCGGACTATCTCATCACCGGGCTTTTGTTGCGGGTCGACCAAACCGAGGGTGTCCACACATAGTGTAAGGAAAGAAGCCACCACAAGTAAATGCCATATATTTGCCTCGTCTTACACAAAAGAACTAGAAAAAACAAAAAATCCAAGCAAAATAACAAATTTTCAACAGGATGCCTAACAAAAAAAATGGTATTGGAAAAAATACCATTTACAGGCTAATTAGAATGGATACTACACTTGATTTTTAATAGAACAATCAATATAGTTTGATGATTCAGAGGGTGGCAATTACGCATCCTCTCATAGTATGTATAGCTAAGATTAGTAGTAAGAAATGGTTAACGCATTACATTAGACCTAAAATAACAAAGCTGTGTAGAATAGTTGATTCCAAGTATCAGGCAGTCCAGGAAGACACCAATGGCTACAGTCAGCAGAGCGGCCTGGGTTAGCCCTCTGCTCAGGGGTAAGGTCACCACTGTATATTGATGGGTGGCAATCTTTTCTTAGCTCCGAGAGCATTGTAATGTCCAACAAATATGTAGGGGTATGCATGTCCCTAATTACATCATCCAATACCCTCATTTGATCAGGGTATGCTCCTGGGTTCATTGTTTCACTCATAGGTGCCGTCTCGCCGTAACAATTTCTTGTGCTAGTCACCGCTGCCCCGGCGATCCAATCGCTAGGACTGTCAAATAATACCATTTCCACAACAATTAATCATCATGTTTCACTTCTTTGATATATGTACATGTTAATTGCACAAACATTATATGGCAATTAGGAAAAAAACAAATGTTATTTACAAGCAGAAGACATCAGCATCTTATATTATCATCCATTCAGTTTTTCAGTGGCCGCTACCTTAAAATATAATAAGATGTCAAGGACTATAAATTTTGCTTCCTCTTCAATCTTCAACATTAGAAAATAAATGAATAAAAAGACAAACGCAAACCTGCAATCCGAGATGACCACTGGGCGAAAGGGAAAAGTACCTTAGCACTATGACCACCGACAGTATGGTGTACATGTGAATGGTACTGCATGTGATGGGGCTTTGAAGCTTGTCGGCAGATTTAAACTTTTCTAAACTTGAAATTTTGAAATTTATTAATTTGATCTAATGGACCGATCTATTAGTGTTTATTTTTAATCCATGGGTACGAGAACAACATATTCAAAATGCAATTGCACTATCAATTAATCCTAGGCTGAGTCGCTGAAATTTTAAGATTTTAGATTCAAATTCTGCGGTGTTTACTATTTATGTTCTCACACCAATAGATAATAAAATATATATCATTTCCTGCTAATAATTACAATCTTCATCTTATGGAATCCTAAAACATGCAATTGCACTTTAGACAATCGGTATTCGATACAAATGTTAAAAACTAAATTACATTTTTCACCTAAGGTATTGTATAATTTATACTTTTTTTTGAAAATTAAATTTTTTATTTTGTAATTTTAATTTCATCAACATTTTAATCGTTTTCTTAAATTTCCATAGTATTTTAGTAAATCAAATATTCTCTATCCTATTAAAAAAATAACACTTCAATTTTTCTAAATCAATAAGACAAAATAATTTGATTTTTTATTTTTTTAATTATTTTAAATTTAAAATCATAATATTTACTAATTTTTCAATATTTATACATATTTCTATCAAAATTTTAAAATAAAAAGTAAATTATAATTTTGATAAATTTATAATTCATCAATTTCATGTTATATTCATTATTTATTTTATTTCATTAATTTTACTCTCTTTTAAAGCTATTTATTTTATATATTGTTTAAATTTTAAGTAAATATAATCTGAAAAAAAAACAAATTAATGAAATTAAGTAATAAAATGATTAAAAAATATAATATATTAAAATTATTATTTAATTTTTAATTTAATATATTGATAGAGATTTATATAGGTGTTTAATGTCCAGTTATTATTGAAATTTTAAATTTAAAATAATTAAATTAAAAACTAAATTATTTTATCGTATTAAAATTGAGCAATTAAATTGTTTTATTTTTATAAAACAAAGCAATCTAAATATGTTTTGGTGTACGAGATTAATAAAAAATTAACAAAGAACTAAATTATTGACGGAATTAAATTGAAAAAATAAAAATAAAAATTAAGAAAATATCTTTAAAATATTTACTCTTAAATTTAAAAGGTTAATAAAATAAAGATTAAATATTAATAAAATCTATTTAAATTGATAAAATTACTAAATTTTATGTTTGTGTAAAAAAAAATAAAGTTAAAGTATTTAAATATATGTTTTGCTGTTTTAAAAATAATAACATCTAGAGAATAGAAATGAATGTTTTATTTATATCATTTTTAATACCAAACATTTTATTAAAATTAAAATTAAATGCACATGTGATATTATTATTTAAATATCATAAATTATGCAGCAAATTAAATATAGATAGGTCATAGATATTTAAATTGAATGCTTAATACTAAAAAATATAAATTGAAATAACATTAAATTTTAGTGGCAACATTTGCATTTAATCCTATTTTAAATGAGGTGGGACATGGAGATGCTTCTAAATTATTCTTTATTGGGTCATAATGTTATCAAAATTCCGCTAGGTGACATACCAGTAAACTTTAAATAAAAATTTAGTAATTAAAAAAAAAACAATTGAAATTTGATATCCAAACTAGGACAAATTAAAAAATTAAAAAAAAAAACCACAAAATTAGTTTTATTACAATTTGAAACTATAGGGATAAAAAATGTACTTCCCCTTTATATTTCAATAAAAATACCTTTACATATTTTATTTATTCAGAATAAAATATGTCTTCATTCAGAATATAGAAGTTATTCTTCAAAAATGAAAATATTAAATTAAACTCTAAATTTAATTTAAATACAATGTTCTTTTTATTTGAATTGAATTTATAATTTTCTTCCATAATTTAATTGGAGTTACTGAACCTACAGAGACGCATTCAGACTGCAACTAAACATGATTATCCCTCACAATGGGAATTAATATATGCGGTAGCCGAACTTTTTCCACTTTATTACAGTTTTATTACTAAATTTTGATTTATTTGGTTTCCGTTACCAAATTTTTAGTTAAATTTTTTTAATAAGTCATTTTATAGAGTTTTAATAATGTGGCAACCAGAGAAAAAATATTTCAAGAATATTCTTTACGTTATTTTCTACCTCACTTAAAATAAAATTAAATGCATATGTGGTCACCAAATTTTAATTTTATTTTAATTTTAGTACTTAATTTCAATTATTATCTTTTTAGTATTAAACACTCAATGTAAAATATATACGATCTATCTAATCCTAATTTACTCCACAATCATGATAGCTAAACAGTAATATCACGTGTGCACTTATTTCAATTTAAATTTAATGTTTAGTATTGAAAAAAATATAAATAAACATTTATTTCTAGTATTTGACTTTATTTTTTAAAAAAGTAAAATATATGTTCATATCCGTAAATTATTTTTTACATAAATAGTGATTTTATCCATTTAACTAGATTTTATTGTTAATCTTTATGGTTTTACATTATTAATTTTTTAAGTTTACAAGTACATAATAATTCTTAATTTTTATTAATTTAAAAAAAAATTAAATTTTCAAAATTATTTATGTTAATTAATGTTATAATTTTTGAGATATAAAATATATCTAAATGACTAATCAATGAAGTTCAAATAAAAATTTAATAATTAAAAAAATAAATTAAAGTTTAATATGCAAACTCTAACAAAGTTAATAAAATTTAAACAGCCATGCTAAGGTAGTGCTGGCTGCAATTTTTTTTTCATTCAATTGAAAATTGGCATACTGGGCCCACTAAAAAACCTGATTACAGCTAACGATTATTTGTTGGACCGAATTTTTAGTGCTTGGAGACACGAGCTATGTTACCATCAATAGTCCAAAAAGCAAGCAAAATAATGCGTGAGAGAGAGAGAGAAGGATGGTTACTCGTAATGTGTAGGGGACATAGATTGAAAAAAGAGAGTTGTAGCAGAAGTGTCGATATTGGAATCAACCCAATTGGCCCATGTTCTTAATGCCTTTTCCAAAGCAACCAAACGATCCATGTCTTGGTAATAGGTACCTCCTGATTCCATATAATCCCATCTGCGCCATCAAAATTTTTTAAATTCATGGAAGAAAGAAATCCCTTATCATACGAAGGAAAAAAAAAATAAAAAAAAAAACCATTACTAACCCTTGATTAGAGCTTTGATGACTCCACCAGTGACCAGTGTTAAACACCAAAACATCTGCATTCCTCCACACATTTCCGTTGCCTGAAATATCCTCTAACCGTAGGATTCTTTTCCCTTGCACCACATCTATATCTACTAGATATGGAGCTTTGTAATATGCTACTGACACTCCATAATCCTGCAAAAATTTTACCAATTGAATAACAATAAGAAAGAGGTACACAATTCTATTCATTGGTAACATTTTTCCTGGCGGGCCCAAAAAATGAGTTGGCATCCGTAACCACAAGGGCTATTCTGCCCTTTTTTTTTTTTTTTTTTTTACCAAATGGGGGAGGGAGGACCCATGGGGTTTGAACAGTCACGGGTGACCTCTTTTGGCAGAGGTCTTGGCCTGGGCATGCTATTCTGCCTTTTGATTGAACAAAAAAGCACTGGAAACACAGAAAATACAATTATACAAACAATAACTAAAAACCCATGAATATGTACTGTATAATCAATCAGCTTGCATGATTTAAGATGATAAAAGTCTCAATCATAGCATAATAAAAGTGCAAGCCAGCTGGTCGATATGATATTTCATTTATTAGCTTCAATTTGTTATGCCATTGGTTGCTTAACTTCTTCCGAAGTGTTTTTTTTTTTTTTTTTTTCTTGAAAAGAAAAAGAAAAAGAAAAGAAAGAGTACCAAGAACTTGACGATGGAAAAAGGATCTCCTCTGCTTATTTGAGTAGAAGCTGTAGAAGGCAAGGATGATAAGGTCAGGCAAATCAAAGATTCCCATTGATTCCGTCCAAGCGAGTCGCCCACGAACATCACAGTTTTGCCTCTCAGCTTGAGTAGAAATTCAACCCCATCGAATCTGTATATCAAAAATCAATTAGAAAAGAACAAGAACATCATTGTCAATTTTGCATTTTTTTTTTAAATAGCATTTTTACCTTGGGAGCTCACAGTTGAGAGGTTTCCATCTGTACTTGAGGTAATCAGAATCTGGACGGCCGTACATTTTGCAATTAAATTGAGGACTGATCATTGGACAATTTGAAGATTGGTAAAGAGGGTAAGTGTCATCTTTCACCCAAGTGCCTACAAACAATTCGCAAGTGCTTTGATTAGCTTGTAGCATTGGTCTTCTGTTATGCTGCTTCTTATGGTGGTTCCTCATACTCAATATCAAAGCTGAAGATGCCATCTGGGTTTCAAACAACACTAAACATGATAAAATTGCTGCTAAGCACCAACGTCTAACTACAAGATTGCCAAAAGATTGGCTTCTACTACCAACATACATTTTGGAACCTATAAACATAAAGAAAGAAAGATAAAGGCCAAAGCTAAAGATTTTAGGTAAAGGATGAAAATATCTAAAGAAAGAGCTAATGCAGGAAAAGAGAGAGACAGAGAGAGAGAGAGAGGGGAAAAAATAGTTTTCTAGTTTCTATACAAAATTTGAAACAGTGCGTCCTCTTTTCTTTTTTTGTTTGTTCTGTTGTAGGCCTGTAAAAGGCTGGGGAGACGGCTTCACGTGGGTTGAATAATAATGTCCGAATATATAATTTCACTTGTCAACTTTACTCAATTATTTTATATCATTTTTAAAATTTTATTTTTTTAATTTCACTATCTAATTTTTATTTTTTATTTATTCAAACTCAAAATGAGTAAAATATACATATTTATCTGGTATATAAGAATGGTTAAATAAGTGAAAAATAAAAATTAAGAGATAAAATTAAATAAAATAAAAATCGAAAAGTGACATAAAATAATTGAGTAAAATTCAGGGATAAAATTGTATATTTGGCCAATAATAATGAGGTGGATTATATTGTAGTTTAGCCCTTCCACTTTAATTTTTTTTTTTAAATTTACTTGGTTTATTTTTGGCCACACATTCAAGGGAGAAGAACAACAATGAGGACACAGGATTTCGAACCCAAAACTCTACTATATCTGTAGTAGAAGGTTTAACCAACCGATCAAGCACTTACGAGCTACTTGATTTCTAATTACTTTATTTATTTTAATATCTGTAAAATGTATCAATGACTATAATTAAATGAGTAGTAATAACACGATTTTAATTTGATTTATATAAATATAAATATTTGTACTGTACTTGTATTATAGAACTAAAATTAAAAATATTATTGCAATGTCTGTAACATTTATTAACAAAACAACCTAATGTTTTTATGTAATAACTGATATGGAGATTTTATTTTATTTTATTTTATTTTTTTGAGAATTAGAAACTTCATTGCAACAAGAAATGAAGGATGCCCACAAAAGTGGGGATACAAACTACTTCCGTGTACAAAATCAGGGATCATGTCCATCCCTAAAGAGACTACACCAAACTCTGTAGCCACTAATACAACATGAACAACAAGAAAACTAAAAATCACAAAGCAAAAAGCCCAAAATGGAAGTCATAAGAATTACAAGTCAACCAATTAATTAGTAATACTTCTGACTTTAAGAGCCCATCATGGCTCAGTTGAAAATCAAACTACTGGTTGAGGAGTCTTGTGAGCATCTGGCTGGTTCAATTCGGACTACTCGCATGTCACTGTTGTGTCTGGCTTTAGTGAGGAATTTCTTGCCATTTCTTTCATCTTAAATCTCCTAAATTTCCTTTCATTTGGCTTGTTCACTTTTTTCTTATCCAAAGGTTGGTTGCCTTAGCCCATAGAGAGCATAGCCTGCTCCATTTGGTCTAAGATTGAATTTTTTTGTTTGGGTAACTGCTCTTGTAGGTCCACTTCAGATGCTTGTCTAGATATTTTGGACTTAGGGAGGTTATCCCTATTATCAAATGTGTATTATGGTGCTTTTCCCATTTCACGCCATACGCAACTGCTCACAATAGGAGCAGGTAAGAGCCCCTTACCCTAACAACTCTCATCTGCAGCAGACCCTAATTTGTAGGGGAATGGAGCCTCTGTGTCTTGAGCTTCAGCCAAAGCATCTTTCAGAAGTAAACTTTGTTGAATCCCAAGCGACTCCCTGTGTTGGCTTTGATCCTGGACTGGGGAAGGACGAGCCTTCGCGGCCGGTGGCTGTAAGGATAAGCAATCCAACTTTTGAGATATTTCCACCGGACTTATCTTAGGAGGGGGGCCATGACTAACCCAAAAAGGATTGGATTTCTTAGGTATTGCATGAATCCAGGGGCCATAATCTAGATAGTTCTGCACCTGAGTGGTGATTTCCTCTTGTGTTTTGAATTTATTACAATTTCGTGTGAAATGATCGAACATTCCATATAGCTGGCAAAGAATCGGTAGCGTTTCATATTGCACCATGATCCACTTGTTAATGGATGCTGTTTTGTTCCTAAAGCTAAGAGGAAGAGGTTTTTTTAGGCTAACTCTGACTTTGAATCGCAGAACATGATCAAAGCCATCACCTGTGTATATAGTGTCATCTATTTCTTCTAACTTGATGAATAACAGCTTTGCTATCCTCTCTGCATTTGCAGGGCTAATCTGATTAGGAGGTAGTCCTTTAATCTGAACCCAGAAGCATTCTGTTGTGAAGTCCAATTCCTCTTCAGCTATATAAGGATCTTATTCTGTTAAAACCAGTAAATGACAATGGCCTGTCCAAGGTTTGCGTTGTTTGATGCGATCACACTCTTCCGGTTTGGTAAATATGAACACGAACGTGTTCTGATTCTTCAAAGCTTTAATCTAGAAATATGAAACAAAACTCCAGACTAGAGCAAGTGTATCATGCACAAATTGAGGCGAGAAAACTTTAGAGCTATAGATCTTCCCCACCAGACGATATTTAAGTTGAACAAGCATAGGATTGGTGAGGGTTGTGAGCTCTAATTCAAGAGATAACTCCTCTACTGCATTAGCAGTTATCTTGTTTTCCATTTGTTGTAGTATCTGCGCAGAACTACTAGAGCCATTAAAGCTTTAAGAACTAAAACCAGACAAATTGCCGGACTGAAAAAGATATGAAACTAAAACCAGAAAACTCTACTCAGGAGAGAGAGAGAGACACACGAGACACTACAGTATAACTGATATGGAGATTGAATCATTCTATTTGGTCTCACTTTAATTTAGTCATCATACTAACAATGTCCAAAATGGTCGAAAACACTTGCCTGAGTACTTTTTTCTACTTCATACACTTGATTCAACAAAAGAAGTTCAAACATCACATTATCACAAATTGAAAGGTTCACACTATTGGAGCAAATTATTCCTGTCAATTTTTAAAATTTGATATAAGTTTATAAAATTTGAAAAAGTTATGGTTTTTTACCAATAAATCTTTTAATTTTTATTTTAAATATATTAACCTCTATGATTCATGAAAAAAAAATTATGAAGACAAAAATTTTTATGAACTGAATTAAATTTTAATCTAAAAGATAATTAATTTTTTTAATATTTTAATTTTTTTTCTAACTTTATTCTTATTATTTTAAAATTCATTTTTAGTACTTTAAGTATTTAAAAGCAGATAAAATCAAAACATTTATTTTATATGGTACTTAGTTAGAATTGAAAATTATAAATTTAAAAATAAAACAAACTAAAAATGAAAATTCATATTGAGATAGAAAACAAAATGTCTGACGTCTTCTCAACTTGGCATGCATTCTCTCGCTAGTCTTGTTTCCATTGGTGGCCATAAAGTTTGAGTCCCACCTTCCCCGACCCTCCTCCACAAGAAAATAATATTGAGAAGGTTAATTAATTACTTTAGTATATTAAATTACTTGTCCTCCTATATTTTTAAAAAAATGATATATTTTTTATCTATTGTATTTACTATATATATCAAAAAAATCTATTGTATTTACTATATTGTAGTATTTACCTCTAGCATTTATGTTAAAACTACTGTTAAAACTAACAATTATATTTATTTAAAGATAATTACTTTTTTGTTCCCTCTATTTTCTCATATTATACTACTTATCTCCTAAATTTTAATAATATTTTTAATCTTTTTTTTACTATTATAATTTTTATGTTTTTTCAATCTTATTAAAATTACTAATATTAACTAAATAATCAAAAGAAATTTTAATTTAAAAGATGGTTCAATTATAAAATAAAAGTTAAATATTTCGAGTAATTTAATTCACATATACAACAATTTGTCCAAAAAAATAATTAAATTTTGAAGTTAAAAAAAATTACTTGGATAATACAAAATAAATTGATATTTAAGTAGATATATTTTAAGGTTAAGAGTAATTAATTAATATTCAATTAAAATTTTGATTAGATTAAAATTAAAATTAGATATTTATATTTTGTAAAAGGGTATAATTGTAATTATATCGTCAATTAATATTAATTTTTATAGAAAATGCAATAAAAATTAGTATAATAAAAAATAGAAGTGGCAAACAATGTAATATAATCAAATAGGGAGAGAAAATGCTAATTAAATTCTACATTAAAATTGATTTTGATAATTTTTAATTAATTATTAATAGAAGGGTAAGTAATATAAAATTGCAAAAAAGGCAAAAAAAAAAATATAATTTTTAAATATTAGAAAGTAAGTAGTATAGTATGATAAAATAAAGGAGGGAAATAGTAATTAACACTATTAAGAAAATGGGTTCCAAAAGCAGAGTTTCGCTTTCAATCTTTGGAAGTAAATGTTCTTTGCTTTGCTTCATCCATTTGCATAGAACATCATTCTTTTCTATTTCTTTTTTTAGAAAATTAAATAACTTAAGCTTCATGCATCTTCGTCATCACCACCGTATCATCAGCCTATACAACTTTTCTACTTTTCAGCCGTTCTCATGAAGGCTGTCCATTTTAAAAGGAAGATAAATTTTTTAAAGAGAAAAGGTTTGAAAATGTTGCTGATGTTTACCTCAATTTTTATTTTGATACTTTATATTTTTTAAGATTTAATTATAATTTTATTGGTACATTTAAACACAACTTCTCTTGGTGTTAAATTTTTCTATTACAATCAGGAGATAATATCCAAAAATGACCCTTATATTTATGCTAATTTTCATTTTCGTACTTTATTTTTTATTTTGAAAAAATATAAATTTAGGCTCCTTTTGTTTGTGGAAAATATTTTCCCTATGTTTGGGTGCAACACTAAAAAAGATAATAAATGAGGAGAGAAGATATTTAAAAATAAAAGTGAAAACAATAAATGAGGAAAGAAAACATTAGAAATGATATTGGAAAATGTTTTCCCATTCTTAAAATGGGAAAACATTTTCCCTTATTTTGAAGTAATTTTCCTTTAACTTATTTTCCCTAGGTAATCCAAACACTGGAAAATAAAGGAAAATATTTTCCGGAAGAATATTTTTCACAAACAAACGGAGCCTTAATGCTTCATAATTTTCAAACTATTAAACATCATTTTGTAAAACATTTGTTTTATAAACATTGGGATCTTTCCAAAACACAAGAATACTACCAAAATATTTTGGAATATGTTGGTTCTACCAAATTTGAACATTTTATTTTCTTAAAAAACCACTAGGATCCCTCTATTCCACATGTAAATTTCTCAAAGTCTTCCAACCATTTGATTGGGGACAGAAACTGTCCAAACCAAAATCTTTTTCCATAAACTTCAAAACCAAGTTGAACTTCTATTTAACCTTTTCTTATTGGGATTGTGAACAAGCTTGGTGTAATACATTCTTAATCCAAAACCACAAAAAGGACCCACTCTTGGTTGTTTTTCTTTCATTACCAAACTGATATTAACAAATATCCAAGCTGGTCCACTAGTTAGTGGAAAAATTTTGAATCCATTCAAGAAATTTTTGAATCCATTCCAGAAGTTCAGAAGAGTTTTGAACTTTCATTATAAACCCTCCAAAACAGAGAAAAGATTTACTCCATTATGTCTTTTCTGCTCAAAATTCTTTGTGTTTTGAGTTTCTCAATGGATTTTGGACTAGCATATTACTGAAGAAGTCATTATCCTTCAAAGGAAATTCAAGATAAAATGGTGGAACTCTTTTAAAGTTTCAGAGAAAATTATAATACTAGCAGTTAACTCATGGTTAAAAATGCAAGGATTTCTTAGTGTTACTACAGGAAGAAACAAATTTCTTAACATAAAAATCACACATCAGTGTCCTGCTTGCAGTTGCTATATAATCGCAAAAATATTTATAATAAGGGATAATGACTTATTCAGTCCTAAAATTTATAGTGATTTTTCAATTAAGTCCTATAAGATGTAAGTGTATCAATTGAGTCCATAAACTTTCAAAAAAATTCACCGTTAGTCCTAAGGCGTCAACTTTGATAGATATCGATAACATGGCAGTGATTTAGCATTCTCCTGATGACATGTCAGTCCTCCTTCAGAAATCACTTGACACGTCGGCGCCACATGGTTTACTCAGCCATGTCATAATTCCACTAAAAAAAAATTAAGGTTTTCTTTAGTTTAGGAACCTTTTCAACTGTAAGTGAAACAGAGAAGGAAAGAGACACTTTTGTACTTAAAAAATTATTATCGCTGACTTTGTCCAAGGAAAAGCATGTGAAGAAAAGGGAAGAAGTGGTCCAAAGAAAACGATTTCTTTCTCTAATCAAGAAATTGTTGTCTTTTTCTGTGTACATTGAAGAAAAGGTTGTTGTGGTCCAAAGAAAATGACTTGTTTGGTGGATGTGGAGTTCTGAAAAGTACCTGTTTTCTGAGTAACAGGTATGTAAAGTTTTTGTTTTTTGGTTCTTAGGGTGCACTATTTTTTATTATTATGCACTAATTTTTATTGAGATGTCCTATTTTTTATTTAATTAAAATTGATTATACAAAAAGTAGGGTATAAATTGGGTTTAGCGTTTATTTAGGTTAAGAAAATGTCTTTTTGTGTAGTTAATAATTGATTAAATTGCTGAGTGCATTTGTGTAAATTTGTTGGGCATGGTTTGATTCAGTACTGACATCGTTCTTTTCTTTATTTGCTGTGTGGTTCTGTTTTCATTTGTAGGCAGTTAGTGTGTTAGTAAAATGGCCGATGCTTGCCTAATATGGCATTATGGTGGAAAGCTAGTAAATAATACCTATAAAGGTGGAGATGCATTTAATCAAGTGGTAGACACAGAAAAGTTAAGTTACTGATGCTTACTACAACATGCAAAGGTTGAACTAAAACAAAATGAGCCGTTGAAGTCGTACTTTAGGAATATAAAGTTTGGTGATTTGGTTGAGGTTTATGATGATGCAACAACTTGTCAGTTGTTGACTGTCTTAAATGAGAAAAAAGAATGTGATATATATATTGTGAATGACAGCATTATAGAGGGTGCAAGCAGTTCTAGAATTGACTCTGAGAAAAGAAGTGGTGGGTACTTTTGTAATATGGATGGTAGTGAGTTAAATGAGACAACAGTGAATGTAAATGTGAAGGATGCTTGGCAATTTACAGATTTACTTCATGAGAAAAAGGTTGAAAAAGCAAATGAAGTTGGTGAAGTAGGTGCAGCTGATATAAATAAGAATGAGATAGAGGTTGAAGAAATAAATGAAGTTGGTTAAACATTCTCAGAAGAAGAAGAATATGTGCAGGTTAATGAAGAATTTGGAGATGATATAGAGTTGCAACAAGCTAGAAATAATTTGAAGAACTTGGACAAAATGATATTTAAAGATCAGCTATACAATGAGATGCAGAATGATAGTGAGAATAGGAGGGAAAGAAGAGTTGAAGATGCAGCTAATAAGGCAGCTAATGGTCAGGATAGAGGTGATTCTCAGGCTGCAGCTGAGGCTCAAGAGGCAACTGAGTGTCAAGAGGCAGCTAATGTAGTTGATGCAGGGTACGAGACTGAATACATTGATTCATCTGATTGTAGTTTTGTGGATACAGATGAAGAACTTGAAGTAACAGGTGGTAGAAAGAAAAGAAAATTTCCTGCTTACAATCCAAAGAGTAGCAAAGTTATTTTCACCACTGGAATGACATTTGAAGGGGCAAATCAGTTTAAAGAAGCTTTGACTAGGTATTCAATACATAAGAGAAAAGAGTTGATGTACACCAAGAACACACAAGTTTATGTTAGGATGAGGTGTAAGAAGCCTAAGTGTGAATGGTACATATCTGGTGCAAAGGATGCTAAAAATGGTGTATTTCATGTCATTGCTTATGTAGATCAGCATCAATGCACAACGGTCAATAAGAATAGCAAGCTCACACATAGAAAGCTTGCTGAGTTTTTGATAGAGAAGTTTGATGTGGTTCCAGTAGTAAGAATGCTTGACTTACAAACTTTGGTGAAGAAAGAACTTAAATTAGATGTTAACTTGTTGTAGTGTTGGAGAGCTAAGGCTCTTGTTTATGAAAAGTTAAAGGGGAATGCAAAGGAAGAATTTGCCCAGGTTTGGAGATATATTTTGGAGATTCGAAGATCACATGAAGGAAATACTGCAATTTTGGAAACCAATGATGATAACACATTCAAGAGAATATATATTTCATTTCATGCTTGCAAGAAAGGGTTCCTAGTTGGTTGTAGGAGAGTCATTGGATTTGATGGAGCATTTTTGAAGGGGGTTGTCAAGGGAGAGGTGCTAGCAGCAGTTGG
>CATIWK010047352.1:0-10280 GCA_949634005.1 Mallotus japonicus | reverse complement strand
GGCCTAAGTCTACAAATTATGAAGGCATTAAATTAATGGGCCTAATTCTACATATTTTAAATCTAAGGTGATCCTAATTCTACAAGTTATGAAAAAGGCTTAAATTAAATGAGCTATGTCTAAATTAGTTTTAATTAAACTAAGTGGGCCTACATCTAATTAACTAAGTGGGCCTAAGTTATCTCTAACCTGAAATCTAATTAATTATGAGCCCATAAATTCATTTTAATTAATTAAACCCTAATCCTAATTAAATTAGTAAACCTATTAAAGGAAAGGTGAATCTAATTAATAAACCTAAAAACCTAATATTATGAGCTTAAATCAAAGGAAAACATACAAATCATATAAATAATCATATAAATCAATAAATTAAATAAACTAAATAAATCAAAATAAAAATAAAATTAAAGCATATAAATCATAAAAATAAACAAAACGATTAAAACATAAAAATAAGCAAAACTACATTAAACATGCATTCAAATAATATCTAACCCTAATTCAACTTCATGCAACTTTTACTACAACCTCCATTAATACTAATTAAACCTTTACCAAATAAACCTAATTTACTAATTAATTAAAGAAAACAATAAAAGATCTAAAATTTTATTATAATCCCACTAATGGGGTTATTACAAATCAATATTATAAAAATTGCTAAATAAATTAAACCAATAATAAAACAAACAAACAAATAAATCAAAAATTATAATAACAATGAAAAGAGAACAAACTATGTTGTATCCATCTCTTTTATGGGTTTTTGTGAATTGATTTGGACCTCCATGACTACTCCATAATTGTGAATCTCCCACAAAATTTAAGAAGAAAAGAAAGAACAAAAATTAGAATGAATAAATAAAAATAGAATAAAGCAAATAGAAATAAAAATAAAATAAATAAATAAAAGAAAAGACAAGGGAAGAAGATGAATGTGATGCTGTTTGATTTCTCCTCAGAGTTTTTTGTTTAATTCACCGTTTGGTTGCTTGAAATCAAATCCTTGAATTGATCTTCCTTCTCAATTGCTTGCTTGCTTTGAAAATCAAAAGAAAAGAATTTTTTTTTGCTGTATGATTCTTCAGAACTCCCAAGCTCTCCTTTACTGTGTAAAACCATAGACTTAAATAGAGGACATAAACCTAGAAATTCTAGGTTACGTATGTTGTTCCTCCTATAATTTGATAACAGGAGATGAAATCCTTTTTAAACTAGAATTCAAAATCCTTTTTAAATCTAAACAAATAGTGATAATCTGTGATTATCACTAAACATAGTCATTATCTGACTTTAAATTTGCTTTTGGACCAATCAAAACCAAGAAAAATCCATTTTGAAAAAATTAAACTTGCTAGACACAGGTCGAAAACCGATTGGAAGTGTGCAATTCTGATCGAAATTGTGCATTTTCGATCTGAAATATATAATTCGGGTCGAAATTATACAATTTCGATTGGAATTTTACAATTCAGCCCCCTTTTATTTAAAATTGACCCACAAAAGAAAGAATTTTGCTCAATTAAGTCCTGAAAACTTGGCAATCAAGTCCTTGAGATTCAAGAATCGAAATTCGAGTACTGACTTCAATTGATTTTTCATCATTGGATCCTCGTCGCATCCACATTCAAGTTGTCCCAGAATTGGGTGCTTACACATGTCCTCCACTTTATAATTAAGCTTTATTTTAATGAAATTCAGAAACTCTTTGGCCATTCAAATGTATGTCACTTGTCTATTTCTATCCTTTCTACTATAGTTGTGTTTACCAAAGCACCTTTTTATAGTGAATGTCAATTCATCAGGTATCTTAGTTGCATACAACTTGCACTTACAATTGTTTTTACATTTAGCTTCCATTTTTTTTTTGTTGATCTTGGCCATCTCAGATTAAATCCAATGCAAATAGTATACTGTTGAACAACTTCCTTGAATTGACTGGCAGGCTGGAACCTCATCCCTAACACAAATTCTAATTTAGAGTGGTCATATTTAGGGTTGTATACAACCTTCTTTTGCTTCTTCATTCAATCATGAACTTTAACATCTCCCTCCTTAGAGCTATAAGGATTGTCATAAGCACCATCTTCTAAATATTCATAGTCACTTATAGGCTGTTGATGATCACCTTCTTCAATATCACTTACTTCAAAATCAAATATTCTTCTTCTTTGGAAAGAGGACTGGTGCACTGTATGGGTCCTTTGATAGCTGAATAAAGCCTGAATCGAGCAAATCTTAGAGCTATTTCCTCAATTCAGCAAGTTGCGGAGGTGCCATATGGTAGGCTTCCATGGCAGGAGGCTTAGCACCAGGCTCGAGCTTAATGTGGTGATCCATATCTCGCTTTGGCGGTAACTTCTTTGGCAACTCCGGTGGCATTACATCCTTGTACTCGTTAAGGACAACCTCAATAGATAGTGGCAACGAAGTGGTAGGTTGCACAACATCATCCTCATTATTGAGTTCCCTCATAGTTGCAACGTAGCACTCCCCATTCTTAAGGCCCCACTTGAATTACAAGGCAGAAATCAAAGCAGGTTTTGATTTTTCCATGCTCTTCAAGGGGACTAATCGAACCTTAAAGTTGTAGAGGATTAATAGAGAGCTCATAAAAGGGACTGGAATGGTGATGGCCTTATAGAAAAATGCTAGACTAAGTATAGCTTTAAAATCTTCTATAGGCATGACAGTAAAGTTTAGTGTACCTTGCCATCGCCTACTTGCACCTTCACACCTTCGGCAATACCATGCACAGGCTTTGCCTTTGAGTTGATAGCCTTAATCATGCCAATTCCTTTGGAAAACTTTAAGCCTAGGTGCTTCACCTCATGCACGTCGATGAAATTATTCATAGCACCTGTATCTAGCATAGGGCTAATGGCTTTGCCTTCAATAGAGGCATCGACATAGAGTAGGCCTCTCTCCTTAGAGATGGAAGGAGAGAGTAACTTTAAAAGAGCACCCAAGTGCTATAGAGAACCCATACCTACTTAGGGTTATTTATAGGGTTTTTCCTTGTTGAACTCCGCCACGATAGCATTCATAGTCTTACGATTGGGACAGTGCCTCACCCAGTGTGGACCATCGTAAATGAAGCAAGGCTTAGGCGGTTTAGAGGCGGCTTTGTTCTTGTTCAAGGCCCTTTTATCTTGTTTGGAGATGCCACTAGAAAGTTTCTGGTAGCCGCTTTCCTTGCCTTTATTAGGGTCCCTCTTTGGTCCTCCCCCACTCTTGCTAGAGTTGGGCTTTCTGCCCTTGTCTTAGGTAGTGTAGTCTTTAAAACTTTCCACTACAACAATGGCTTCTTCAAGAGTTTGAACTCCACGTCGTTCAAGCTCCATCTTCACCCAATCCTTCAACACATCCTTCAAATTAAAGAGGAGTTGATGGTCGATTAAGTTTGGAATCTCTAGTATAAGAGTGGTGAACTCTTTGACATAGTCTGCAATGCTCCCTGTTTTCCTTAACCGATGCAGCTTGCTTCGCACCTCATCGTTGGTATTGTGAGGCACAAAATTATTTATGGAGCTCAGCCTTGAACTGCTCCCATATGTTAATCACGCATAGCCTTTTCTCCCTTTCAGCATGCTTGCACCTCTACCATAGCTGTGTAGCATCCCTAAAGAATATGGCCGGGTTGCTAATTTTTGAAAAGTCATCCGTAACATTCATTTCCTTAAAATATTGTTTAAGACCGAATACAAAATTCTCCACCATAGTGGCATGCGCGTGCCATTCTACATGGCAGACTTGGGGACTATTAATCCGTGAGGTGCAGCAGAGCTAATAGTGGCAGTAGTGTTTGTTAAGGGTGGACTACCTCGACGAAGGGCATCTAACTCCCTACAAAGCTCTTTCACTTCGTCTTGAAGGGTCTTCCACAAATCAGCAAAGTCTTGATTTAGGGAGCATAATTCTCCCCTAAAGGCTTTGCTAAGTTCTTCGATCATAGTTTTGGCAGCCTTGGTGATCTCCGTATTCTCATGGATGAGGTTTTCTATCTGATCACTGAGCTCACCAATAGTCAAAGTTGCACTAGCCAAGTCCTTCTCAAGGCCAGTAACTCGGGACTCTATAGGCTTGCGTGTTGGAGCCTTGGATTTACTTTGCTTGGGTTGTGAGTGTTGTTCCTCATGCCCACGAGTTTGCTAAGTGCGTTGCTCTTCCACCAAAGCAGGGATAGTTCCTTCTTCACTTGCCATGCTCGAGTTAGTCATCCAGCATTAGGATGAAACCTTTGCTCTGATACCACCTGTTATGAACTTAGCCACGTCGCGCGACACTTAGTCACACTTGCGAGTGAAGTTGAACTAAGTAAGCCTATATGTGAGTTAGAGTGGATTTTAGGTGAGCAATGTAGGCAACAAGGGTTTTAGGTGAGCAATGTAGGGAACAAAGGTTTAGGACGAGTGTAGAGTATAGTCAAGAGCACTTGAGTTTGCAAATGTACAGAGCTTTATTGATTTTTTTATCAATCTTTACAAATGTGTGAGGTGGCCTTTATATAGGTTTTCCACCTCATTAACATTTGGCTACAATTAATTCATCTAAATATTTCTATACAAATATCTATTTACATGGCTTCCCTATCAAGCTACTTAATTTATAAGAGCATGGGAAGTTTCTAGAGTCAGGCTAAATAGTAGTAGGCAATATGGCATGGGAAGCTTCCGGAAGGTAGCCCTCCTTGCTCCAACATGGGAAGCTTCTAGATAGCTCTTTGGCAAGGCTTGGCAGCACACAACCTTAGCCATTCTCCACTAGTTTTCAGCACCTTCTAGAGTATTCCCTTACACACTTATTCACACACATTGGACTAGGTATATAGTAACCCATTTCTACCATGCCTTAGGCACAATTCTGCCCATGTGCACTACCATGGGCCTACTTGGCTTGTCAAAATAGGGCGGGCTATAACATACAGCTATCTTAAAACCCCAATCAAGCCCCTTTGCAAATTTTAACCTTTTTTAAATGGGAATAATGGATTCTTGTCACAACTCATAAGAGGTTAATGAATTCAAGAATGGAACTAACCTTTAATTAGTTTAGACTGATTAAGTTAGATGTCATTAATTAACCTTTTATTTTATATGGACGGCCAATCTTATAATAATATTGATCTTTATCAATGCATAAAATTATAGTCATCCATTCACAGGGCTGAAATAAATAAGAATCATACTTACAACCACATTTGTTAGTATATAGCTCTAATAGTTAAACAAAAAGCCAAGCCTTATTAGCTTCAACACTCCACCTTTAGACTTGGTTTGAAATATCAATTTCTTTTTCCATCTTGGAGATTCATTCTTCCAAGACTTTTTTGTTCTTGAGCAATCTATAGATTTATATATATATATATATATATAATTTCCATTGGTGGTGAACCTCACCAACTAGAAACTCTTTGAGGATCTTTTTCATAGTTTTTTATTGTATTTTGAAACATGTCAGTCTTTTTAACGTTTGTGCAATTCCAAGACATGTCAGTGTTTCAATCATTTTCCAATTTTAAAACTTGCCAACTTAGAGACATATAAGCCTTCTCAAGTTTAATGACTTGTTGTTCATAAACTTAATGGTTTTCTTCAAATTTTAGTTTATCTTCTTAAAGATTTGTTTGGTTCAAATGATTTCCATAAAATTGTGTAAAATTCATTTACAAATCCAAGTAAGTATGTTTGGTTTAAATGAAAACTTTGTGAAATTTATTTTCAATTTCAAATTTTTAATTTTTTGGAATTATTTGAAACTAAATTAATTCTTATTAATGAAGTATGTTTGGTTTAAATGGATTTGGAATTCATTTGGAAATGAATTCTATTTGAAATTCATTTGGAAAGGAAATGAATGCCTTGGTGGAATTGAACCAAACAAAGGGTAGTGATTTTTATATATATCCATGTCTTTCAATAATAACATTTTACAATTTTAAGATGTATTTATGTTCTTTAACAAGATTTCAATTTATAAACTTGAAGGTCTCTTGATAATTTACTTAAAGACATAAAGGTGTTTTAGCAACTTGCAATTTTAGAATACGTTGAGATCTAACTTGTGATAAGTGCTAAAAATGATGGATTTTGAGCACTAAGTTGTTAATTTTTTAGGCATTAAAGTGTTTATTTTATTCTTGAATGTTTGTGTCTTTATTTGAATTCCTTGAAACTTATGTTTTTAAAGGTTTTTATAATTTATGTTAACTTTTGTTATTTTTAGCTTAATTTTGGTGTTTTGGTGTTCATTGGTTAGGTGTGCCCAAATTTGGATTGTTGTAAGTGAAATTCATGCTATAACTTGAAGAGGAAAGCTCAAAATCTCCATGAATTGAAGATGTAGAGGTGCACGACCAATCCTGAGCCTGAACATTTCACTTCACAGAACAGACAGTGATGCATAGCCGTGCATCAAAATTTGCACAGCCATGCGCACGGCCAATCCTGGTTCAATTTCCTGAGATAGCAAAAATGCACAGCCATGTGCATGGCCAATCCTAATTTGATGATTTCTGGAGCAGCAGTGATGCATAGCCGTCCACTTCGGCAGAAATCAATTTTGGAAACTATTTTTAGGGTTTATTTTGGAACTATTATAAATAGCCCTTGTTTGCCTCTTCTATAGGGGAGGGCTGGTCTTAATTTTCAGAGGAGAAAAAATACTTTTGAAGACACGAACAAGGCAATAAACGAAGTTTGAAGAAGAATTTGTGCAAGATTCAAGAGCTAAAATCGTTCTTTCTTCTTTATATTTAATTCTCTTTATTATGTTTTTATTCATCCCCGCAATTATGCGCGGCTAATACTCCTTTAGGGTTTGGATTTGTGTAGCTAGTCTATTACTTGTTTGGATTCTTGTTTCCTTTCAATAAATTAATTTTCAGTCAATTTTACAAGTTATTTATTGATGTTCTTGTATTTGATTTTAGGCCTGATTAAATACATGTTTTTGGGTAAATTAGAGACAATGAAAGTTGTATGATTTACCAGCTCATAGACTTGTAAAAGTTAGGAACCTCAATCACGAAAGTAGACGAATCCTTCGGGGAGTAATAAATTGCTAAGGAACTTAATGAACCCTAGTTAATTGACGTGACCATGAAAATAAGCTGTAATTAACTTTGGTATTCTTAGATGATCTCGAAAGAGACTCTAGGTAATTTGAGTGATTTACCCTTGACTGTGTTAATGAATTGAATGATGAAAGGATCTTGTAATTCAAGTAATAGCTAGTGAAAAAAATCTGAATCTAGATTTTAATTATTGAATTTAAAAAAAAAAAGAATTATTTCATCTTTAAGTTTTCTATTCTTGCTAGTTGATTTATTATTTCATTACTATCATTCGATATTGTTAGCTTGTGGAAATACAATTAAAGATAGTACTTGGTATCAATCTCCTCGTGGGAATGATACTCGATACTCAAACTTTACTACTTGTTGTGAACCGTGCACTTGCGAAAATTGCCTAACAAGTTTTTGGCATCGTTTCTGGGGAGATCGGCAATACCAATATTAGCGCGCTTTTTATTTCCACTAGACTAACATCTTTATTTTTGTTTTATTTAATTTTCTTTACTTTTTCTTTCTAGGTACTTGATTTTTGTTTATGAAAACAAGATCAAAATGTCCTGAGTTAGAGAGAGTAAATCAAGAAATAGAAAAATCTTGCAAAAAGAACTGGAAAGGGAAAAGAGAAAAAGAAAGAAGAACGACTAACCAAGAAGCACATTGAGCTCAAGCAAGAGCTTTAGAAGAATATGGTGTACCAAGTCTCATAGGAAGCCAAAATTGTATTGTGAAGCCAACCATCGAAGCTAATACCTTCGAAATCAAGCCTGCATATATACAGATGGTTTCACAATATCAACTTGGAGGGTTACCAACTGAAGATCCCAATGCCCACTTGCCTTCTTTTCTTGACATAAGTGATACTTTCAAATTAAATGGAGTGAGTTCAGATGCTAATCGCCTCAGACTATTTCCATTTTGATTGAGGGACAAGGCAAAGTTGTGGTTGAGTTCATTAGCACCTAACTCCATCAGTTCATGGGATACACTTTCCAAGGCCTTTTTAACCAAATACTACCCGCCTGGAAAGATTGCAAAATATCGCCAAGACCTCGCAGGATTTAGGCAACAGCTTGGAGAATCTCTTTATGAAGCTTGGAAGAGATTTAAGGATTTAAAAAGGCATTGTCCACATCATGGCATTCCAGATTGGCTTCTAATGCAAACTTTCTACCAAGGATTATCTGAGTCCCTACAGATTACCATTGATGCTACTGCACAAGGCTCCTTTATGAGTAAAACAGTAGATGATGCCTATGCACTCTTAGAGAAGATGGCGTCTAATAATTATCAATGGCATGGAGAGAGAAATTAGCCTAAGAAAGCAGCAGGAGTGTATGAGGTTGATAGCTTAAGCATGGTAAATGCTAAATTAGACTTCCTCACAAAGAAATTAGAAAAGTTCAGTTTTGCAGGATATCCATCATAAGTATTCTCTTGTGAGTTGTGTGGAGGAGGACATTCTACTACAGAGTGTCAACAAGGTAATTCTTATTCCCAAGGCTGCTCAATTGAACAACTTAATGCTTTGAATAATTTTAATGGCAGGTCTCAAGGGAACCCTTACTCCAACACATACAACCCTGGATGGAGAAATCACCCAAATTTCTCTTGGTCAAATCTAGGTGGAAATCAACCTTCAGATTCACATAAGGAATATAAAGCTCCACCTCCACCGGGTTTTCAGCAAAAGAATTCCTATCCTCAACCTGAACCCAAGTCAAACTTCGAGCTAATGGTGGAGAACTTCATCCAATCACAAAATAAAGCAATGCAAACAGTTCAAGCAAGTCTAAAGCAGCATGAGGAAAAGTTAGAACAATTAGCCACCTATAGCAAAATGCTAGAGAACCAAATAGCATCACAAGCAAGCTCTTCCAATTTTTGACAAATGGGAAAATTTCCAAGTAAAACTGAGAACCCAAGAGAGCATGTGAATGCAATAACTTTACGAAATAGGAAGCATTTGCCTGAATTTGGGCACAAGATTAAGGAATAAAAAACTGAGCCAGATTAAATACCACAAAAAAGGAGAGAAGCCAATGAGTAATTAGTTGGATCAAGAGCCTAAGACGACAAAGACACCTTGTTTACCTTTCCCTCAAAAGATGGGTAAGGGAGCACTTGACAAGCAATTTTAGAAAGTTTTAAAGGTGTTCAAACAACTAGACATCACCATTCCCTTTTTGAAGGCAGTTACCCAAATGCCCAAATATGCTAAATGCCTCAAGGACATATCCAACAAGAGGAAGTGGGATGATCATGAGACCATACCAATGAATGAAGAGTGCAATGCTGTAATCAGAAATAAGCTTTCCCCAAAGCTTAAAGATCCAGGGAGTATCACTATACCTTATATTATTGGTAAATTGTCTATTGGTAGAGCTCTTTGTGATCTAGGAGCTAGTATAACTTTAATACCCTTGTCTTTATGCAGGAAATTGAATATTGGTGAACCCAAACCCACTAATATCTCCTTGTAACTTGCTGATAGATCTATTATCTATCAGGAAGGAATTTTAGAGGATGTGCTAGTCAAAGTTGGGGAACTCTACGTGCCTTGTGACTTTGTGATTCTAGAGATGGAGGAAGATCTTCAAATCCCTATAATTCTAGGATGACCTTTCCTTGCTACAGCTGGAGCAATAATTGATGTAAAAAGGGGCAAGATCAAGCTTGAAGTTGGGGAAGAAACAGTGGAGTTTGATGTCATCAAGATGATAAAAGATCCTTCTATGGTGAAAAATGTTTCCAGATAGATGCAATACACAACTGTGTAGAGCAAGTTTTTCAGCAACAACACCCCTAAGACCCCTTGGAAGCATGTTTAGTTCGAGAGGTGGAATCCAATAAAGACGATATAAAGGTAGTAGCCTATACTAACACTATAAATGCTGCCATGTGCTTCCACGTCATCAATCTTAATGGAATGAGCCCTTACCCTATGAAATTCACCCTGTTTATGCCTTAAAAGAGGAAGATGCTCCAAAAGTTGAGCTTAAACAACTTCCTCCTGATTTGAGGTATGTTTTTCTAGGGTCTAACTCTACTTATCCTATTATTATTAATGCGCATTTAAATGATGAACAAGTTGATAAGTTACTTAGAAGAGTTAGAGATCATAGGAAGAGTATAGGGTACACCATTGATGATTTGAAAGGGATTAGCCCTTCTTTTTGCATGCATAGGATTCATTTAAAAGAAG
>CATIWK010047334.1:0-14389 GCA_949634005.1 Mallotus japonicus | reverse complement strand
AAAGAAGATTAATTAGTATATGAACAAAAAAAGGAAATTAATTTAAAGGAAAACAAAAATTAAATCAAAATAAAATAAAACAAAAGAATAAAAGAAGGAAAAAAAATGCTGAGTGATTGATGCAGTATTGATATGCTCCTCAGAGTAGGTGATTTTCACCGTTTGGTGTATGGAATAAGTTTGGATATTTGACTTCTACTCTCCCGAAGGCAACTGTGTTTCTAAAACCAGTCAAAAGCTTCAAGTATCTCTGTGTGTGTTTTAGTCTTTTGCAGAAGACTTTTCTAAAGAAATGAAGAAAACTCTTTGGTTTTTTTTTAGCGTGAGTTGAATTGTTTGCAAAGAAAACTTGGTCTGTATATTCAAGACTAGCCCCCTCTTCCTGAACTCAAACTCAGTTTAAATAGGGAACATTAAAAAAACCCTAAACCGAGTCACAAATGACTCTGCGTCTGCAGGGATTGAGTTCTACCTGTGAGGGACTCTTTCCCTGATAATTTCAGTAATTAATTAGAGATTAATTACTTAAATATCACCTAAAAAAGTCATTATCTCATCACTGAACCAATCAGAGTTGAGATAATTGAGTTTTATTTACGTTAAAACACTAAAAAAAACAAAAACATCGCGCTTTAATCCCAACCGAAATTCTGGATTACCGATCGACAATCTAGAATTCTGATCGGAATTCTAGATTTTCGATCGAAAATTTGGAATTCTGATCGGAATTCTGGACTTCCGTTCGGAAATCCATTCTTCCGATCACACCTTTTTTTTAATTATAAAAAGGTCCCTATAAAAACCAGAATTTCATAATTGAGTCCTTTAAAATCAAATTAAACTCTTTAAAAACATAATCAAGCCCTTTTGAGATTCTGAACTCAAATATTCCAAGACTTATTCATGATTTTCTCATCATCGGAGTTTTCTGTCGCATCGATACTCGGCTATCCCGAAATTGGGTGTCTACAGTGTCCCAGTGACTGGTGGTTTTACTGAAGATCCTTCTGCTCCAGTTGTGGAGGAGGGCGGCTCGAAGGACGCACAACATTAGCTTTTTATATGTTTCTAATATTTCTGACATATAACAGTACTTTTATATTTTCTGTGTTGAACTCCTGTTGGGAGTGGTTTTAGGTATTTCTAAATGATATGTTTATGGCTCACTTTTGTCCTGATATGTGGGGATCTTTATTTTATGTTTTGAACGGGGATGCCTTGGTTCTCCCATATGGGGTTTAGCTCAAGGCTCACCTGTCCATGATATTATATATGAGGGTGGCATGCCCATCTCTTTTTTCTAGAGATATTATATTTATTTGATTTAGAATGCATTCTATTTTATTTTGAGAACTCTTTTATAAGAGTGTTTTTGCCAAGTTTGGCTTATATTGACCTTTGGTCACTTGGGCGAGGCCCTATTTTGTTCAATAACAACGGATATGATGAGCGCACATTTCGATTATCCAGATGGATGTCCTTCATTGAGGAGGGAAAAGTTCCCATACCAAAATACATAACTTAGGTAGCGAGCTCATAACTATTAAACGTCAAGCATGAAGTTAAATGAGCCTTACAAAAGAAGGCCTAGTGGCCGTTTTATTTACTGATAGTAAATCTTCAGGTGTTGGGCATTCTAGGCATGAGGGAGGCGGTTCCCCTTTGAGTCAGCCAGGTAATGGGTTCCTATTTTGAGAGTTCCCATAATGCGGAACGGACCGTCCCAGTTTGGAGAGAGTTTACCATGCCCCTCTCTTCTACCGGTGGCACTGAGGTTTCGAAGTACCCAGTCTCCTGTTTGTAAGGATCTCCCTCTGACTTTGGAGTTGAAGTACTGGGCAGCCTTCCTTTGCTGGGCAGCTATCTTCATCAAGGCTTTCTCCCTGAGTCCTTCCAACAAGTCCAAATTGACTCGAATTTCTTTATCATTTCAAGCTAAATTATAACATTGTACCCTTGCAGACGGCATTCCTATTTCCATAGGTATCATAGCTTCTGTCCCGAAGGTAAGGGTAAAGGGGGTCTCCCCCGTGGAATGTCGGGTGGTCGTCCTGTATGACCAGAGCACATTAGACAGTTCTTCAGCCCAGTTGGCCTTGGCTCCTTCTAACTTCTTTTTCAAACCATGCAACACAACTCTGTTAGAAACTTTTGCTAAGCCATTCATCTAGGGGTGTGAAATAGAGCTAAAACGGTGATCAATCTTCAAGCTAGAAGTAAACTCTTTGAACTTCTCATAATCGAATTGCTTGCCATTGTCAGAAATCATGATTTTGGGCAAACCAAAGTAGCAGATGACCTCCTTCAATAAGAAGTTTATGGCTTTCTAGGCAGTAATAGTGGCTAGTGCTTCAGCGACCCACTTGGTGAAATAATCCACTGCTAATATCACAAATTGCCTTTGGCTAGTTACTACTGGAAATAGGCCAAGGATGTCTACTCCCCATTGGGCGAAAGGCCATGGGGCTGGGATAGTGTTCATCTCATTAGGAGGAGTGTGTATGAGATTGGCGAATCGCTGGTAGGCGTCACACCTTTTGACGAAATCAGCTGTGTCTCTTTTCATCGTGGGCCAAAAATACCCTTATCTGGCTAGCACCTTAGATAAGGATCATCCACTTGTGTGGGTGCCATAAACTCAATCATGGATTTCTTTCATAGCATAGTCTACTTCTATGGGTGTCAAGCATCACAACAAAGGCATGTGGAATCCTCTTTTGTATAATTTTTCCTCTAACATGGTGAACCGGGACGCTCTAAGGGAGAGTTTAAAAGCTTCATTTCTATCAGAGGGGAGTTTTCCTGTCTCTAAATATTTTATTATTGGATCCCTCCAGTAAGGTTCAGTATTGGATGAGAGTACTTCGCAAGAGTGAGCTATGCTTAGCGTGTCAATAATTTTTGCTCTTACTTCAGGGGGTAAGAATTCAATCTGGGAGGTGGCCATCTTACTGAGGATGTTTGCTTAACTGTTCTCCTCTCTGGGTATTCTAAGGATGCAGACAGGTATTCGTTGTTCTTCATATTTCCTCAGGATTTCTTTAACCTTCTGGAGATAAGCACTCATGGTTTCATCTTTGGCCTCAAATGTCTCATTAACTTGATTCACCGCCAATTGAGAATCGGTGTGGACTTTCATATTCGATACTCCTATGGTCTCAGCCAGAAGGAGCCCCCTTATCATTGCTTCATATTCAGAGACATTGTTGGAGGTTGGGAAGGATAAATTTAGTGCAAATTCCGCTATAAATCCTTGGGGGCCTTTTAAGATGATTCCGACCCGCCCCCTGTTGAGCTATGAGATCCATCAACATGCAAATTCCATTCATAAGTATAGTGAGATGAAGTACCTGGGTCAGTGGATGTTTCAGTCGCTTTCTTTCCACTTCCATCTTTGGTTGTATTATTCTCATTAAAATAGCATTTGGCGATGAAATCTGCTAGGCTTTGTGCTTTGATAGCTTTTTTGGCTTCATATTTCAGCCTATAACCGTTTATTTCTACAGCCCACATCATCATCCTCCCCTTAATAGAACGTCTTTGCGAAGCACGTCTGAGTGGGGTGTCAGTCCGGACTATCCCCTAGTGACCCAGAAGGTAAACTCTGAATTTCCTCACAGCTGTTAGTAAGGTATAAGTCATTTTCTCTATTTTAGAGTAATTTAGCTCTGCTGCTTTCAGTACCCTACTGAAATAATACACTGGTCTCTGAATTTGACTTTGTTCTCTCGCCAATACTGCACTCATAGCTTGATCAGAAGCGAAAACGTAAATGTACAAATCTTCCCCCTAGAGAGGGCGACTCAGGACTTACGAGGATTGCAAATATTCTTTGAGCTCTTCGAAGGCTTTTTCACATGTATATGTCCATATAAATATGGAGGACTTCCTTAGAGTTTTGAAGAAGGGCAAGCACTTCTCCGCGGGCTTTGATATAAATCGATGAAGAGCAACTACTCTCCCCATCAGTCTTTGAATGTCTTTGGGACTGGATGGCGAAGGCATGTCCAAGATGGCTTGTATCTTCTCTGGATTGGGCTATATCCCTTTGTCGCTTACCATGTAGCCTAGGAATTTTCCCCCTGTGATGAAAAAAGAACACTTCTCAGGATTTAACTTCATCCCGTACAGATCCAGCACATTGAAAACCTCTTCCAAATCCTACAAATGATGTTCAAAGCTCTTGCTTTTAATGATCATGTCATCTACATAAGCTTCAAGGTTTCTTCCCATTTGGTTCTTGAAAATTTTGTTAATAAGGAGTTGGTAAGTAGCTCCTGCATTTTTCAGGCCGAATGGCATGGCTTTGTAGCAATAAGTCCCTTTCTCAATGATAAAAGCAGTCTTCTCCTCATCAGCCTTATTCATAGGGATTTGGTGGTACTCAGATAGGGCGTCTACCGATGTGAGGAATTTGAATCCTGCAGTTGCATCAACCAGCTTATCAATAGAAGGTAAATGGAAGCAATCTTTAGGGCAAGCCTTGTTTAGGTCAGCAAAGTCTATACACAACTTCCACTTTCCATTCCCCTTTTTCACAAGCACGACGTTGGCCAATAATGTAGGGTAGGTCACCTCTCGGATGAACCCAGCATCAATAAGCTTTTCTATCTCTCTGTTAATAGCTTTTTATTTGTGTGGTGGGAAAAAGTGCTTCCTTTGCTGTATAGGAGATATACTGGAATCTATATTGAGTTTATGATTTATCACCTGCGGACATATGCCCGACATGTCTTTCGATTTGAGGGCAAAGGTGGATGCGTGCTTCCGGAGGAATTCTCCTACGAGGACCTTCTATTATCGAGTCAAATAGGTATTCACCTTCATGCATCTATCCGGGTATTCAGGAGTGAGGTTGTATGGTTCTAGCTTGCCTACTAGTTCAGTGCATTGATCAATGATACCTCCTTCCATACCAAGTTCTTGGCAGAGGAGTACATCCTTGTTTGCAAGTGTTTGTAAAGAGACAGAGTGACAATGTTTAGCTTTCATTTGTCTTCCTCTAATGGTGATAAGACCATCCTCTGAGGGCATTTTCATACACATATACCTTATACATGTGATAGCGCACAAGTCATATAGGATAGGTCGCCCAATGATGTTGTAAGCAGTAGAGACCTTGGCCACAACAAACTCTGCCATAATCATTCTTCCTCCGACAACGCATCCCTCTTCTAACATTTCTCCCAAGGTGATAGGAAACACTATCTTTCCTTCAATCGGAATGGGAATGTCTTCTATCCCGTTTAGATTGGAACGCATCGGGATGAGGCAATCTTCCCGGATCCTCATTTTTCTGAAAACTCCATAGGGTAGTAGGTTTACAGAGCTACTGTCATCAACCAATACCTTTTCCACTCTAAAGTCATTGATTACAGCCATCACTACCATGGCATCTGCATACGGGGTTTTCACTCCCTGTGCATCTTCTAAGCCGATAGTGATTACGCACATCTGAGGAGCTTTTTTCTCTCTCCTTCTAATGCCCCTGGGAGTGTTCTCTCTCTTTCCTTCTAATTCTTCTGGAACACTGGTGGGCAATCATCCTGCCAATAAAATGTATAATTTCTCCGCTTCCCGTATTCAAGGAGGACATGGCCTGCTTGTCTTTTTGTGTCTTGGAGGCGCTAACCTCCCTATCTAAGGCTAGCAGCTTGAATGGGTTCTCCCCCTGCCTTGGAAAACTTCTTAAGTGGCCCTGCTAGATAAATCTCTCTATTTCTTCTATCAACTGGTGACACTCGTTGGTATTATGTCCAACAGATCGATGGAAATGGTAATATTTTGTCTGATCGCGATGTTTGGGATTTGAGAGCATATCCCTCGGCCACCGGACGTATTCCTGATCCTTGATGGCCATCAAAATATCGTGGCTCGTGGCATTGAGAGGAGTCAAGTTCATCTCATGGGGGGAGTGAGAGGTCTCTTCTAGGTTCTTTATGGAGGTCTAGCGAAAAAGGTGTTCATGCTTCTTTTAATTTTTTAGTAGGAGAACTTTCTTCTAGCTGGTCCTTTCTTTTATATGCGAACTTGCTAGTCTAAAAGGCATCATCTTGTTTAATTTACTTTTCAGCTCGTTCCATGAGCACAATTAAATCAGTTGGTTCATTCTTTGATAATGAATTAAAGAACGGTGGACTGTTAGTCCCCTTTTTAATGGCTTCGATGGCTCTGGAGTGATTCAAATAGGGAATTTTCAAGGCCTCCATGTTGAACCTCACTATATACTCTCGTAAACTTTCTCCTCTGTTTTACACAATCGTCTCTAAGTAAGACGTTTCCCTTTCAGTAGGTATGCTTGACACGAACCTGCTAACGAACTGTCTATAAAAATCCCTAAAGGAATATATGGTGTTTGGTGCAATATAGTTAAACCATGACTCAGCAGCTCCCACCAAGGTGGTTGGGAACATTTTGCACAGTATTGCATCAGATCGAGTATAAAACTCCATAATGGTTTTGAACTTCATCACATGGTCCCGTGGGTTGGTTGTACCACTATAAGTCGGTAGACTAGGTAGCTTGAACTTGTTGGGTATAGGCTCCCTCTGTATATATTCAAAAAAAGGCGACGAGGGATCTATAACAAAGTCGATCAATGGAGCTTTATCCGCTTTAGCTTTTTTCCAGTCCATGAAGTCCTTTATATCTTTCTCCTAGTCGGCGGTGTGGTACGATGAATGGTCCAAGCTTTCTCTCCTCCCACCAACGCGTTCTCTCATCCGCTCTTTGAGGCCAGTTCCTTTGTCACTTCCTCGGACACTCCCTCTTTGCTCATTACTAGGGCAGATTCTCAAACTTCTTTCTGATTCAGCTACTTCACGAGAGTGTGAAACATTCCTATTTTGAACTTCAGGAGAATAGACCTCTCTTTCTCAATAGACCTTTCTTTCTCTTACTGCTCGTTGATCTGTGGGAGATCTGAAACCAGACTACTGGGTGGTCAACTCTTCGTCTCGTAAGAGATGCCTTTTCCTAAGGACTTAGGGAGTTTGGACATGAGGGTCCATAACAGTTGCTTTCCCTTGATCTTGTTTCTTATGTACTTCGATGATATAGTTTACCTTCGTCATCAGATCGTGCAGGAAGTTCACATCAACTTTGACAGTTCTGGGCGGAGAGGATCCATGTGATACTACCCTTCTACTATCTCTTTCATTGCCCCTTTCATCTCTTCTCCTACTGGAAACATCCGATCCCACCATTTCGCTCTGTCCTACTCAGTTCCCTTATCACTCCAACTATCAATTCAGGTGAAGGAAGGATAGCTTTCTTGACTCAGACAACTACCCTTCCCACAGACGGTGCCATTTGATGGTTCTTATACCTTTTGGTCTCAGCCACATCATTGAACCGGTCTATGATGGACTCTGCAAGACAAAGGAAACTAAGTGAAGGAGGGCTAGGTTTGCCCCACGACCCTCAGATGATGAAGTCAGTGGAGAATGCTCTCAGTTGAGTTCTGATTAAAGAAAAAATGTGTGGAAGATGATATCTCTTGTGCATGGTTTGTTCCCTTTTTCTTACATGGGAGTGATGGTCCGTACAGAGAGCATGTCCCGTGAGGATGTTTGGGTGGTTGGTGACAGGTATCGTGAGGTGATTGGCTCTAAGCCTCTCATAGAGGAGTTGGTGTCAATAAAAGTAGGTACTTAAGTAACAAGGACAATGGGGCGACATTTAATATGATGGACGCGTAGGTACGACTCTTGACCAGGAGAAGGGGCAGTCAGGGGGAGGTTTCCTCCCAGTATCAGGAGCTCAGGGAGGGAGCGATCCTGGATGAGGAGATACCTCTATGAAGGTTTCTTAGGGCAAAGGGGAATATCGTACGTGGAGGTCAACGGGTCAAAGCAATACACGTGTCCTTCATAAAAGCACTCAGTGCCATGTGTCGGTGGTGGATTGGAAGAGTATATTCGGGTACCATCAATGTTAAAGTCTCTAATTCTATGATGGGTAGATGGTGAATCACCGAGGTTTTATGGTCACCCGGATAAAAGTAGATGTCGGGATTCCTGGGACTTGATCTGTAGTCTTAACTTGAAATCGGGCCTCCCATAGGTGTGTTTAAAAGATTTTAATAATCTTTTGCTTGTGTTTGAGAAGCGAGGCAAGGTAGGTCACCCTTATTGGTTGCTGGAGGGCTTTAGAGAAGCAATTAGTGATGCAGGTTTAACTGATTTAGAAATGGTGGGCCATCAGTTTACTTGGAAGAAATGCAAGGGTAAACCTCAGTGGGTTGAAGAGAGGTTAGATCGTGCTTTGGCAAACTAGATGTGGATCCATATGTTTCTAATGGCGCTAAAGCCTGAGGAGGACAAAGAAGATAAGGATGGAGACAATACAACTTGTTCACCACTAAAATTATGAGATAACATATAGGAAGACCTTATTCCAGCATTATATGAAGACTTTTAGCAAAGAATTCGGTAATATTTTTTTCTATTTTTGCAGGTTCTGTATGCAGCTTCTGTATGAAACCTTAGCTGTTCTACGTCTGACCACTCTCTAATATATCTTGAAGTAACGAAGTTCATTTTTATGCCAAAGCTAAGGCATTTTAGGTTTAAAAATTGCTAGTTGAGTAGTCCGGAATGTAAAAAAGTGGTGTCAAGTTCCTAGAATGGTAGCGAGTATTGTCTGTGCAAGAGAGAATATCCAGTGTGGTATAGCACTGAAAAAATGGGTGATGGCTTTTGAAGAAACAAGATGCCCAAATTAGCAAATGCATGGATGCCCTTCACAGACTAAGGGGAATGACTGATAAGTTCTCAACGATACAATATAATGAACACAGGAAATTGCTGAATGAATTATACGACCAGGAGGAGATGTTTTAGAAACAAAGAGAAAAACAGTTATGGCTAAACCATGGAGATACCAATAGCCATTTTTTTCATAAAATGGTTTCAGCTAGAAAATGAAATAACACACTCCAGAGGCTGAAGGATGAGAATGGTGGATGGGTAACATGGGATACTAGCCTTGATCAAGTTATGTGCAATTATTTTAATCATTTATTTGACTCAACAGGTGGGGCAAAAAATGAAACATTGGAGGTGCCCAAGAAATTCTCAGATAGTTAGAATTCGTTTCTTCTTTCAGAATTCACTCTAGAGGAAGTGTGTAATTATGTCTTTTTATCCAAATAAAGCACCTGGAATGGACGATATGAATCTAGGTTTCTTCCAGAACTTCAAGGATGTAGTTAGTGACCATATTAGCTTTGAGATCTTGACAATTTTAAAATCTGATTAGTTACCTCCTAGTTTACATGATGCAACCATCTCTTTAATTCCTAAAAAGAAACATCCTACTACAATGGTTGATCTCAGACCCCATTTCCTTGTGTGAAGTTTTTTACAAGATTATATCGAAGTTGTTAGCCAACAGGTTGAAGCAAGTAGTTCCTTCAGCGGTTTCAGATTCCCAGAGTGCAGATTGTAGAGGGCAAACTGATTGCTTTTAATGTCCGTATAACATACGAGACTAAACATTATTTAAAGAGGAAGACTCAAGGTAAGATGGGCTATACTGCATTGAAATTTGACATAAGCAAGGCCTACGATAGCATCGAATGGTCTTTCTTATGTCAAATATTATTAAATTTTGGTTTTGATCCTAAATGAGTACAGCTAATGGACATGTGTATCAGGTCTGTATCCTACACTATTTTTCATGATGGCAGGGAGATTGGGCCTATTTTTTCGAAGTGAGGTCTTCGACAGAGGGATCCATTGTCTCCATACTTATTTATTATTTGTACGAAAGGTCTTGCAAATCTTTTGAGAAAAGCTTGTGTTAAAGGTAGCCTCTATGGGTGTAGGGTTACTAAGAATGCACCCTCAATAACACATCTTATGTTTACAGATGATCGTGTGCTGTTCCTTAGAGCGTCGGTCATGAAAGCTTCAAAGATTAAATATGTTCTTTAAAAATATGAATCTTCATCTGGTCAGGTTGTCAACTATAGCAAGTCTTCCATCTACTTTAGTGCTAATGTGGATGATGAGATTAAGTATGAAATTTGCACAATGCTTTAAATTATGGAAGATAACTTAATGAAGATGTTCCTGGGGCTCCATCTATGGTTAGGAGAAATAAAAAGGAGGTCTTTGCTTATTTAAAGGATAAAATCTAGCAATGGATTTAAGGTTGGAAGGGGAACAATTTAAGTAGAGTGGAGAGGGAGGTACTTCTAAAATCTGTTATTCAAGCTATCCCATTGTATGTGATGATACACGATAAATCCCCTACGAATCCTATAATGACACGTGTAAAGTAAGGTCAACCCAGAGGACATGTCAGCTACCTTTGACTGATTGACTCATGTTTCCGTGGCACTCCTCCTTACAACAATTGCTTATAAAGGATCTTGACCCCTCAATACTTCACACCTTCTGACTAGTGCACTCAGGGATAACCCCGCCTGTCCAACTGTTACACCCAAGGAAGAAACCGCCCGTCTGACCCAGGGAGGAAACCGCCTGCCTGACTCAGGGAGGGAACCGTCTGTCTGACCCAGGGAGGAAACCACCTGTCTGACTCAAGAAGGGATCTCTCGCCCAGAGATCCGTACAGTCCTCGACCAGCGCCTGCTCCTTGTCAAATCACTGTTCCATCATACAGCTGGCTGCCACTCCCTGACAAGCCATCACACCCAGCAGGGCTTCCCCCTATGAGACGCTGACACGTGGCGTTCACCTTTTGTCCTGTCCCATCAATCAGGCATCTCCTCCAATAGGCTTTTGACACGTGTCACCACCTTCCCATCAGCTCACCTATAGGTCAGACATCTCCACCAGTAGGATCTTGACATGTGGCGCCCCCTTTTGCCTACTCTCCTTATAAGGCTCACGTGAAGGAGTGAGGAGGTAACTTCTTCTTCCTCTTCTTACTCCTTCTTCTTCTTTTACAGAGCACCTACGTTTCCTCAATCATGGGAACACCATTTTTCTTCAATAACATCATGCTCCTTAGATCAACACATGATCCCTCCATAGAAATCACCCTCACAGGGGAACCCGATCCTGACTGAGGCATCGGAGGGGCTTGGGGCACACCCATCCCTCCTTTACCCAAGTGTTCTTCTTTTTGCAGAGATCTCAAGTTTTGACCATCTTCAACGCCTGCAGCTGAGACATAAAGGTTACAGACCTCATCAGAATGGTATAAAAGTAAGTATACCTTTGGCAATTTATCAATGAATTTGGCAGCATTAGCAAACTCAATTGCAGCTTGAATTTCCTGATCAGTTGCATTTTCTTTTCCATATGCTATGTTCTCCTTTATTGTAGTTGCAAACAAAACAGGTTCTTGATTGACTAGCCCTATCTTCTCCCTTATCCAACAAAGGTTCAGCTGCCTTAAATTAACACCATCTATAAGTACTTCACCAGAATCTGGATCATAGAATCGCCCAACAAGGCTAATTATGGTAGACTTCCCACTTCCACTCCGCCCTACCAAAGCTACAGTTTTACTGCCTGGAACCTGAAGAGAGAATCCTGATAAAATCAGAACATCAGGCCTCGATGGGTATCTAAAGTACACATCTTTCAATTCAATTTCACCATTCATATTCTCTAGTACTATCCCACTTGTGTTATAGGAATCAATTTTCGGCTCTCTTTTGATTATCTTAAACATCTTGTATACTGCGTGTTGCCCTGATACAAATGCATTCATGATTGACGAAGTCCGACGCAACGCTCTAAACAAAATAAAATGTCTTGAATCAAGTAAGTACTTATGTATGGATTAATGCCATCAGTTATAGAACTTGCTCAACTTTGACAAATACTTACGTTGAAGAAATCATGAGTGCCGACAAAACATTTATGACTTCTCCGCCATTGTAACTTTTGTTTACGATCAATATGGATCCATACCATATTGCAAGTCCGTAAAAAGTAAAGGTAGATAAAATGAGTGAACCAGCTCCACAGCCTACGACCAGTGATAGTTTAACTGAAGCTCTGCGTGCATTTTGCAACTTATTGCTGTACTGTTCAACTGCGTGCTTCTCTCCAGTGAAGGATGCAACCTTGCAGAAAGCAAGCAAAAAGAAAAAAGGTATATAAGATAAAACAATGCATACAAGTGCATGTAAAGATCTTGTCACGCCCCAAAATTCAGAGGTCACTAGATGTGACTACCTCAAACTTTATACTTTATTACAATTTAGTTTCAAAATTTTAATTTGTTTTTTTTTTAATTATCTAACTCTAATTTATATTTCACAAGGAAGAACTATAATATTTTCTTGTTAAATTTAATGATGTAGCAGTCGGAATGTCCATGTTATATTCCATGCTGTTGTCGGGCAGAACTTGTCATCAATTAATATGTATAAGAGTAAACTTTTCATTGACTAGGACAAATTGACAAGTTCAATAAGTGGTGATTCCAATTACCTCGTCATCAAATTTAGCTGAAAACTACTAAAATATAAAGTTTTAACAAATTAAAAGTTTTAGAACTAAATTATAACAAAATATAAAGTTTGATTGTTGGATATGATCTATAACTTACTGTTCTAATGGCTCCAACTGTTTGTTCTACAACATTTCCAGCTTCTGCAAAAGCAACTTGCATTCGGGCTACAATTTTTGGAATCACCATTGTCATCCCTTGACCAATTAATAGAAAAACAGGAACGCTGGAAAGCACAACTGCTGCAAGTTGCCATCCCTTCGCGAAGGCAATTATACAGCCGCCAAAAACAGTTGCTAATTGTTGTACAAACTTCCCAACCTATCAAAACACATTCATTATTAGAACAAAAATAATTAATTAATTACAAGAAACTAGACCTATTGCCACATTTATATTTAAAAGTATGGTAAAATTAGTTCTCCGCATGTAAACAATTTCGAACCCGAGACCTCGCTTAAACGAGAACAACCCCTTGCTAATTGATCCCAACGGTTGTTGGTAAATTTACCCACACTTCAATAAAATGATGGGAGGTTTTTTATGACCTTTATTTCTCCACACTTTTATTATTTAATAGACATTTGTACCACTTTTTTTTAATTGTGGTTAATTTTTAATTTATTTAAAATTTTAACTACACTTGAATAAAAAGTGGTGTATTAAGTGCCGCTATAGTGATGTTCATGTGTAATTTAACATACTCAGAAGTACAATTTAAAGAAGAAGAACATTACCTTGTCACTTAATGCATCTTGAAGGAGAACTGTGTCACCAGACATACTTTCAATGAGCTCACCAGTTTTCACTTCAGTATCAAAGAAACCAATGTCCTGTCTTAATAATGATTTCATGTACAGACCTCGAATGCGTGTTGCCTGTCTTTCTCCAGTTATCATCCAACATGAAACCTCTGTCAACATAGCCAGATTTTTAACTTTAAATTCATCAAACAATAATCAACCAAATCTTCCTTGTTCCCGGCCCCATCATAAACAGAAGTTTCGAACATTTATTTAAAACTTAATTTTGTGGATGTTCATGTTTCTTTCTTCATTATTTGTTCTCCTCACTATATATATATATGAATCAAATTTAATAAAAAAAATAAAAAATAAAAACTGAAATTAGTGACTGTCAAAGATACTCATGACGATGAAAAATTCATCACTAAACTGTTTAGTTCCATCATTTAGACATCTATTTATCTAAACTATACATTAAGAAAAATCCCAATCTATGTGAAGATTGAATCTTACGTAGAAAGGATGCAATGCCTGTACCAATAGCTAAGTACACCATCAGCAATGATAACTGAAAATTTTACACAACACAAAAGTATGCATATAGCACATAATCATAAAACAATCCGAAAAGAACATCAAAATTAAAACATAATTAAATTAACAACTATATGCATATATATATTACCTCTGACATTTCATGAAGGATTTCAGATTGTTTTGCAGTGCCAAAAGAATTGTATATACTGCCAAAAATGACTAGCGAGAGGTTGAGAGATTCCATTGAGAATGGCACATATGGTCCCAACAATCATCAAAACTATATCAAATTTATCAGCAAAATTAAAAAGCTTATAGAATGCAACTTTTTGATCATGATCATGTCCTTTCTTTGGACCCTTTTCATCATCTTTTTTATTTTCCATGGCTTTGCTTCCATCTTGCACCGTCTTGCAGCATGTGAGTTGGAAACACTGGTTCATTGTATGATTCCCGTTAGTGGGCAGTGATCACAAGTCATCAAGTGGCAGTAGGTATTGGCTTGTATATGTAGTAGGAAAAGAAAATTAACATAAATATTAGAGCCAATACAGCTAAGGTCACGTTAATTGCCAGTCAGAAACCAAATTAGGTGATTTTGGCTAATCTTAATTAGTACATTACCAAAAACATATTATGAATTGACTATCTAAAACGAATTATTGATA